>JAODAL010046184.1:0-31188 GCA_025379985.1 Phyllomedusa bahiana | reverse complement strand
AAGGGGGGCCCAAAAGGGGGGGGGGGTACTGTCAGGGAAATGCCCCCAACCCTCGTACCGGTCGCGGGGCGCATCCTTTTGCCCCACCCAAGCACCCCGGGCCCCCCCGCATGTCGGGGCGCAGGGGGCGCTCATTCCCCTGCCCCTTTCGGAAGCAAATTTTACCCCCGCCAAACCTTGCTGCAGGCTCTGGCCCCCCCCGGGCGCCCGCCCCGCCCCCCGCGGGCGCGCGGCACGCCGCAGGTTTTTAAAAGGGGGCCATTTCACCCTTAAATTGGGCTTTTTCCGGTACTGCCCCTTTTTAAAGGGGAACCTCCCTCTTCCTGGCACCCCCCGGGACCCGAATTTGCCATTTGGTTAAGAAAAAAGCTTTCCCTTTTTTTCCTTTTGTCTGATTACCGGGGACCGAACCTTTGCTTCCGTTCCCGCCAAACGTTTCTTGCCCCCTGCACTAAACCTTCTGCCTGCCCCCACGACAAAACCATACCCCCCCTTTTCCCTGACCTTTTTCCCTTCCCCGTCAAACGAGCCTCCCTGACGATTCGGGTACCCTCTACACCTGGGCTGCCCTCTGCAAGAAAAGTCAATTAAAGGGTTTAGCGAACTGGTAGACTCCCCCGCACAAGTCCATCCCCTTTGCGGCGGGCTCTGGTGAAAACCGGGACCTACAAAAATTCCGCTCCCTGCGGGCTTACCCAACCTTGGGGTGGCCCAGAGGGCCACTATTCCCACCGGGGGCAGAAACTACCCCACTATTATTTTCCTTTGGGATTTTTTAAACTGCTTCCACAAGGGGGTTTTTAATTTTTGTGGCTATATATTTTTATAGAATCCCTTAAAAAAAAGCCCAAATTTTTAGGGAAATTGGTTTTTTATTAAATTTCAGTAATTTTTTTTTGGGTTCCCCAAACCCCTTGGGAAACCCTTTTTTTCTTATTGTTTTTGTGTTGGTCGTTCAACCCCCACATTTCAGGGGGAGCATTTTATATGTCAAGAGCCCCGGTAGTTTGGGTCCCCCTGGACCACCGGGGAACGATGGCTTTAAACCCCCCCAGGGAGCCCGGAAAACTAAAGTAGGTTTTTTAGCAGGGGCCCGCCGAAAAACGGGATGGGCCCTTTCTGTGGGGGGAAATTTTAAACCCGGTCGCTTTCCCCTTTCGGACCTTTGCTTTCGATTGGGAATGGGGGGACGGGTACAGAATCGGAGGGGGTTAAACTTTGCGGGGGCAAGACGAAAACAAGAAGGGAAAGGTAAAAACGGTAAAAAAAGGGAAAACTCAGGAACCTTTCTCAATAGGGAATAGGCACTAAAAAATCCGGGGCTGGGGGACAGGAAAAGGGGGAGGGTTTAAATAGGGGCTGCGACCCGCAAAAGGAATTTTTCCTTGGCCTGCCCATATAAAAATTTTAAAAGTGCTGGGTCGGGACGCAAACCCGGAAGGGGGAGACACAGCAGGGGCGTGGCCCTTTTAAGTTGGGGGGCGAGTGGGAAACCCTGCGGCCCCGACATCGGGTCGCAGCGCCACCCCGCCCGCGGGGCATGGATGCGCCCTGACCTGGAGGGGGGTTGGGGGGGGCACCCTGACAGCCCCCCCCCCTTTACCCCTTTTCTTTTTCTGTCTTGGGGGAATTTGGGGCCCTGGGTGCGACCCAAATGTTTTTCCTCTGGCTCCCAGGCCCTTTTCTTCGACCCCCAAAACCTCCTTCCAGCCCAATGAAAAAATTCCCGTTTTCCCCCCCGGAAACTTTTTCTTTGGTCAAGATTTTTTTTTATGATGAAGATGTTCGTGGCATCAGCCTAAAGGAGTTGGAGGAGCAATTTTCCCGGGGGAAAAACGTTTCCAGGACAACTGGCTTCAGGAGAGAAAACAGGGAAAGGGGATTTTCGGGCCCCTGAAATAAAAGGAGGAAAAGGGGGACTTAAAAGCCTTTGGGATTGATCTTTAAAGCCCCTTTTCAAGGGGTCCCAGGAAGGGGGACCCTTTTTTTGTAGCCGGGGGGATTTTAAAAGAGGGGATGTTTTCTTACAGACAACCAAACTTTATCTCCCAGGAGAGAAGAAGGGGGGCTTCTCTTTTTGTCTCTTGCTTCGTCCGGGGAAAGAACTGGCGGTCTGATCCCAGAGGGCAGCAAGTCCTAAACCCAAATCAAAAACAGCGGGGACCCCCCAGGGGGCACAGAAAAGGGGGAGTGGGGGCCCCGGGGTTTTTGTAGACAATAAAAGAAGGGGGGGCCCAGGCAGACTGGGAGTCTAACAAATTGAAATGAAAATTTCCCTCCCCAAGGTAACAGATTGGCCCATCGTCCTGATGTGAAAAACCCGAAGTGCCCCAATAGCAGCCAAGCATCTGTTAACCCTCTCCACCGGGCCCGTTGGTCTGGGGGTGATGGGCCAAAAAAAACCCAAATTTTTTACTTGTGGCGGGTTTTTACAGAGGGGCGCCAAACCTAGAAACAAATTGGACCCCCCCCAGTCTGAGACTATATGGCGGGGCAGCCGGAAAATGTGTTGGAAAAATAGGCTGGCCAGACGAGGAGCAGGGGTAGACCGGGCAGAGGAACGAAATGGGACATCTTCGAAAAGCAATCCGTGACTACCTAGATCACGGTATTTCCAGAGGAAGGCGGAAGGTCAGTAATAAAGTCCATGGCCACGTGGGTCAAAGGACAATTGGGAATAGGCAGTGGCTGCAGCAGACCTGCCGGCTTGAGATGGGAATATTTGTGCCCGAAGTGCACGACTTGACGAATTTGCGAACGTCTTTGGCCAGACTGGGCCACCAAAAAAAACGGGAGATGAGAGAGCAAGATTTCTTCACTCCCGGGTGTCCAACCTCTCAAGAGAAAATGTCCCCCAATACGTAATTTTCTTCCGTAGAGCCGGGCGCACATAAGTCTTGACGGAGGGATTCGTTGCAACTCTATGGGCGCAGCAGAGATTAGCCTTTCGGGAGGGATGATATGCCGTGGTGCTGGTTCGTCTCCTACCACATCAGAGGCACCGGAGAGGGCATTGGCCTTGACATTTTTCTCTGCGGGGCGGAAATGAATCAGAAAATTGAACCGGGAAAAGAATAAGGACCATCGAGCCTGGTGCGGGTTTAGACGCTGGGCCGTTTGGAGATAGAGGAGGTTCTTGTGGTCGGTGTAAATATTAACCGGTTGTCGAGCCCCCTCCAGGAGATAGCGGCATTCCTTTAGGGCTAGCTTGATGGCCAATAATTCCCGGTCTCCGATAGTGTAATTTCTCTCTGCAGAGGAAAAGGTTTTGGAGAAAAGAACAAATGTCAGAGTCTTGCCTTTGGGACCCTTTTGAGTAAGTAAGCACAGCTCTGACTCCCACTGAGGAGGCATCAACTTCCAAGAAGAAAGGTTTTTCTGTATCCGGCCGGATGAGTACCAGGGCAGAGGCGAACGCAGACTGCAGCTTGAGGAAAGCTTCTTCCGCAGCTGGTGACAATAACCTCGGGTTACTACCCTTTTTGGTTAAAGCCACTATAGAAGACACCAGTGAGGAGAAATGTGGCACAAACTGTCTATAATAATTGGTGAAGCCCAGGATTTTTTTTGATGGCTCGGAGGCCCACGGGTCTTGGCCACTGCAGGACAGCAGACAATTTGCAGGATCCATCTGCAGTCCCTTGTCCGAAATAATGTAGCAAGAAAATGGAGGCTTTTCTGTGGGAAAAAAGACATTTTTCGAGCTTGGCATAGAGGCGGTTAACCCTCAAACGCCGGAAGACCTGTTGTACATGGGTTATGTGGGACTCAGGATCAGGAGAGAAAATTAGAATATAGTCCAGATAAACAACGACACAGGTATACAGGAGATCCCAGAATATGTCATTGACGAACTGGAAAACTGCTGGAGCGTTGCAGAGACCAAAGGGCATCACAAGGTACTCGACGTGCCCATCGCAGGTGTTAAAAGCTTTCTTCCATTCGTCCTCCTCTCATATGTGAATGAGATTATAAGCTCCCCACAGATCCAATTTAGAAAATATCCTGGCTCCCCGAAGCCGGTTGAAGAGCTCGGTAATCAAAGGCAGGGGATACCGGTTCTTTATGGTAATCTTGTTGAGCCCTCGGTAATTAATGCATGACCGTAGAGAGCCGTCTTTCTTCTCTACGAAGAAGAATCCAGCCCTGGCAGTGGAGGGGGACTTCTGAATAAATCCCTTCTGGAGATTTTCTTTAATGTAGGCCGACATAGCCTGTGTCTCGGGTACTGACAGCGGGTAGACTCGGCCCCGAGGCGGAGAGGTGCCGGGCAACAGATCAGCCGTAAGGGCGATACGGAGGTAGAGTCTCAGCTTGCTTCTCGGAGAACACATCTGCAAATTCTTGGTATGAGGCAGGAAAGCCTGCCAAAGATGTGGGTGGTAGAGAAGAAGCAGGAACGCCCGGGCCCAAACAGCGAGATCAACATCCTTGCCCCCAACGTAGGACTTCGCCCGTTTCCCAGTTGAGCACAGGGGTGTGCCACTACAGCCACGGAAGGCCCAGAAGGACAGACGAGGAGAACCGAGGGAGCACGTAAAATACACGGGAGGTTGTATCTAGACACCAAGGCAGCATCCACAAATTTCCAGCCGAACCAGAGTTCAGGAAGGCGGAAACTTGGAATTGAACTCCCGGTACAGATCCGACAAGCACGGGCCTGGTCAAACGAGGAGAGGACTTGCTCTCACCTAGGGACGCCTCTCCCACGTGGCCTAGGTGCGTGCGTTTCCCGGACGCTGAGGACAAAGTGGGCAGCCCCAGCGGAAATGTTCAGGGCTGGCACAGTAGAGGCATAGCTTTTCTTCACGACGCTGGGTCAGCTCCTTTCTCCATAGCAGGCAGGGAGGACAACTGTGGTGGCCTCTGGAATACAGGAGCTAGGCGGGGAAAACGACGACCCCTGGCAGGTTCGCGTTCCTGACAGAGCTCTTCTCGCTGTTCAGAAAAACAGATATCGATCTGAGTGGCCAAAGAGATGAGGTCACTCATGGAGGAAGGCGGATCACGGGTGGATAAAGCATCCTTGATCTGGCTGGAGAGGCCTTTCTTGAAGGTGTCAGCTAATGCCGCATCGTTCCATGATAGTTCCAAGGCCAGGGTGCGGAACTGTCCGCAAAGTCACCCACTGAGGAGTCTCCCTGGCGTAGATTCAGTAAGGCAGTTTCGGCAGAAGAGGCTCGGGCAGGTTCCTCAAATGTGCTGCGGAACTCTATGAGAAAAGTGGCGAAGGTTAGCCGTGACAGGATCGTCTCTTTCCCAAAGGGGGGTAGCCCAGGCCAGAGCTTTCCCAGAAAGAAGGCTGACCACGAATGCGACCTTGGACCTATCAATAGGGAATTGGTTCACCATTAACTCGATGTGCAGAGAGCATTGGGTGATAAAGCCCCTCCCAACCTTGGAGTCCTCATCGAACTTAGACGGCATAGACAGATGGAGCCTTAGACCAGCAGCCGGTGTGTAAGCCAAAGGTGCAGCGGAAGCCACAGGAGCGGGTTGTTGCTGCTGGGTGGCCAGCACTGCTGCATCATGGCGGAGAGATGGCTGAGTTGCTGGGCCTGCTGAGCGATCTGCTAGGATTGCTGCACCACGATGGTGGTTAGGTCAGCGATGCTAGGCAGAGGCACCTTGGCGGGATCCATGGCCGGATCTTATTGTCACAATCAGTGGTAGTGGATCCTCTGGACCACCGCAAGCGATGGCGTAAGCCCCGCCAGGGAGCGGAATCTAAGTAGGTCCCGGTTTTCACCAGAGCCCGCCGCAAAGCGGGATGGACTTCCTGCGGCGGGATTCTACCAAGTTGCTTCCACTGACGTGACTTGCTTGCGATGGCAGCCAAGGGTGAGCGTGGTACAGAATCTTGAGGCGTAGACGTAGTCGGGGGACAGGCAATAAGGTCAGGACAGGCGGCAGAGATTCATGGTCGAGGGACGTAGGCAAGAAGGTACGGTACACTGTATGACGGAAGACTCAGGAACTCTTTCTCAATAGGCAATAGGCACTAAAGATCCGGCGCTGGGCACAGGAAGGGGAGGCTTTAAATAGGGGCTGCGACCAGCAATGGAATTTTACCGGTGCGCTGGCCCTTTAAACTTAACAGTGCCAGTGCGCACGAACCTTAGGAGGCAGGGACGCGAGCGCCGGGAATCAGAGACACAGTTAGGAGCGTGGCTGGGTAAGTTGGAGCGAGTGCGCAGGCGTCCCGACAAGCGGGTCACGGCGCCACATGCCCGCGGGGCACGGATACGCCCGCGACCCGGATGGGGGGGGGAGGTCGCAGGGGCACCCGTGACAATATAGTTGGAATCTTCTCTCCCTGAAATGTGGAGGTCTGAACAGACAGCAAGAGAAGTAACATTAGAGTAGGTTCCCATCTGTATTGAGGTTGCCTTGATGTGGCAGATGGGCTTTTACAGTTTTGATTGAAAATGTACACTAAGAAGCTCAAGTTTTCATGTATTTAACAGTAGCAGAAATGCTTTTCTAAAAATAGTAGGGTGCTGCGGATATTGTATTGTGTTACTTCTGAACCCCCTTTAGTTATACCCCGATGGGTTATGATTAGGGCAATGTAAAGTTTTGTATTTTTGGTCAAGAAAATCCGTATAACAGTTGTACAACTACAATTATGAGGAGAGTTATAACTTATGTGGAAATCCCAGATATGAAAGTAGGGAAATAGTAGATAGCAGTGATTAAACTGTGATATCAAAGTACAGGACCTTCTGCCTAACATGGTCACTGACCACTTCCCATTACAGTTTGATACTCAGCAGGGAATGATCTTTATTCTCTTTACTATCCAGTTTAGTCTTGTAACTCCTCGCCAGTTATATGTGTTATAAAAGAGTTAGAACAATCCATGTAAAGTTTTTATTGTTTTCTAACCTGTTTGGACATTAAAGGGATATTCCCACCACAGACTTTGATTTATAGGATATGCCATCAAAGTCTAATACATGTGGATCCCATAGGTGTGCCGTGTTTAGCTGTGCTCCTAACTCCTATACAATAGAATGTAGAGTCGTAGGCAAGTGCGACTGGCTCTCCATTCTGAGCTGACTCTTTGTGGGGCTCATTCCCGATATAGATGCAGGTCTCAGAGGTTGGACTCACACCTATCAGACATTAATGGCATGTCCTATCTATTTTCCATCAAAGTCTATAGTGGGAACACCCCTTTAACACTTCAGTCTTCATTCAAACCATAAAGCGGGTAAAATAAATATTGAACACGTCACCAATTTTCCAAGTAAATCTATTTCTAAAAGTGCTATTGACACAAAATTCTCACCAGATCTTGGTACTAACCCATTCGAACCACACAGATAAATAAATCAAACCATAGATGTCCATAAATTAAGTTATGTGTAACAATGTAAAATGACACAGGGAAAAAGAATTGAACACTCTTACTGAAACTTATTTCATACTTGGTAAAAAAGCCTTTGTTGGTGAGTACAAGGCACCTCCTGTATGGAGAAACTAGTTGCATACATTGCTCAGGTGACGTTTTGGACCATTTTTCCACACAAACACTCTTCAAATCCTGAATCTTCCTTGGGCTCCATCTATGAACTCTGAGCTTTAGTTCCTCCCATATATTTTCTATTTCATTCAGCTCAGGTGATTGGCTAGGCTATTCTAGTAACTTTATTTTCTTTCTCTGTGGACTTTTTCTCAAGCCTGTAACAAGTCGCACCGTGGTCCTCCTGCTCAGCACTCAGTACTCACCTCTTCACGCTCCTGCTCTTCTCTGTGCAGACACGCGTGTCCCTGCCCCCTAGGGCCAGCACCAGCTCTGTGAAATTCAAAGGCCCAACACACTGCTAATTGGTTGATCGCCAGACGCTGACCCTATATCTGGTGTTCACTCCCTTAGGCTCTTCCAGCACCTTGGTGTGCTTTAGTGGAGTCTTCTATTATTAGTTGGTGTTCTTCTGTTGCCTGACCCAGTGTTTGACCTCGTTTGCCTGCCGCTAGCCCTGACCTTTTTGCCTGTCCCTGACCACGTCTCTGCCTTGTCATTCTGTACCACGTAACAACCCAACCACCAATGCAAGCAAGTTGCGTCAGGGATAGGGACCTGGAAGTCTTCAGATGCACAAAACCAAATGTCCTTGCGGTGGGCTGTGGCGAAGACTGGGAGGCTCCTTAGACTCCGTTCCCTGATGTGGCTTCTACCACCGATTGTGGTGTAAGTCTGTTCCAAGTTGTCTAAGTGGCATTAATAACATTGGTGTCTTCTTATGTCGCAAATAAGCTTTTGGGCTTATTATTATAATATATAAATTATGTTGTAGAAATGGGTATTCTTTGTAATGATGATTAACATGAACAAGGAATGTATTTATTGTTTTTGCTGAATCACATTATAACAACATAAATCAGAGGACTTATAACCATGTGAATAAATCCTAGAGAAGGAAGCAGGGAACTAGTAGGTAGCAATGACTAAAATGTAATCCTAAAGTAGAAGCATAGAACAATTTGATTAATATTGGCGCTGACTGCTTTCCATTACAATAGGGTCCTGAGCAAAGATTGATCTTTGTTCACTTTACCATCTTATCTAGCACTGCAACCCCTCACTACATATATGACAGAAGAAAAAGTAAGGATATCTCATGTAAAGTTTTTATTTTTGAAGTCTCTGTGAACATATCAATAACTTGATCCTCAAACAGTAAAAAAAGATGTTCTATAACTTGGAATGAATTCAGTGTGCAGGAAGATGAGAGGGGGAGCTGTGACTATCTCCTTTTGTTAATGGCAGATCCTGTGTTATCTATACACATTGGTGTCACATTTTAGTGTAATCCTGCCTGTGCTGATAATGAGGAGATGGCAGAAAAGTTTTCTTTACAACACAGGAACTGTCAGACTATTATTAGGACTCAGGGCCCAAAAAAACAAAATTATAAAAAAACAAAAAAAAACCCAATATTGATAGTGATATGAAAAAATAATAATAATAATAATAATAATAATAATAATAATAATAATAATAATAATAACAACGTGTTAAACAATAGATAGTTTTCTGATGACACATTCCCTTTAAAGCTGTTTTTACAAGTTTAGGTTGTATCAGTGATAGGGCAGTTTCAGACTGTGTGCTAAAGTTTTATTAGCTTACGCCCATAATATATAGGTTAAGAATTGGTATTTTATATGTTTTTAAAAAAAATGGCAAGGATTTGGAATACAATGTAAACCAAGACAAATTGCAGGAGTTCACTGGAAATTGTTCACTATTTAGTTTCTACAGCTTCTGCACAGAGCTATGCATCTTCATAGTTACAGACTACAAACAAACTTTGTGTTGGCTGATTCTTATTCTGGTAGCAAACTCTCTACCATCTCCCCCTATGTCCTGTTAAAATACATTTGATTAGTTATATATGCAGCAGTTTAAAGTGGTTTCAGGTCTCTAGGATATCTTAATCAAGGTACTAAACACTGGAGCAGCTAGAAAATGTACAGAAGTATCAGTGGCTCCAAGGCTCTGGTACCGGAGAAGACCCGTGTTTGGAACCAGGATTGTAGGAGGCTTATGGTAGAATCCAGTTACCAGTTCTACATTGTGGCTTAGGATCTCTGTCTTAAACCAAGAAGAAAAAGGTTAGGGAATTGATTTATTGCTATATGTTCACTATTGCGACTTTATGTGACGTTTGGATAAAGATTCAGAGAATAAAAATAATTTATTGACATGACCTGGACATGTGTGACCGTGGGTTTATGCAGTAAAATATATTGTAGGGAAGTTACCGTTCCCTGGGAATGTGCCTTTTGATTTTATATTACATCCTTGTGTCAAAAATGATCTATTAATCCGATTTACAGATAATACATGCTGGGAACCAAAACAGTGCATAGAAAAGTTATTAAAACCTCTGATGGTGAAGAACTGGTTACAGACATAGGGCGCATAAATTAGGGGAAGAGGAACATATTATTAATGAAAATCTATGATAGTGAAACTATCTCTCTTGTTGGTCACCACTGGCCCTTCAGCCAAATCATTACATAAAATAATAAAAAAAAATTAGCACTGGTGTAAACCCTCTAAGTGCAGTCATTTGGGGTTCTGTACTATCTAAAACCCAAATACGACTTTTACAAAGTTTAATTAAATTGACAAAAAATTAACATTTAACTTACATGTACATTATAATGTCTGTAAGGCAGTATGGAGCAGGGGAGCAGACAAGAAAAGAACAAAGAAGGATCAGAGAGAAAGTGAAGGGTGGTTTAGGAAGATTAGGTAAAATATGTATGGGCAATGGTAATATAGTGATGAGATTAGAAGGGGAAGTTACAGAAGAAGAAAGATGAACTTGGCAGCAGAGTAAAGGTTCATGAGAAGTTACAGACAAGGTTGTTGCAGTAGTCTAGGTGGGAGATGACTAGAGCATGTACTAGCATTTTTGTTGACTTCAGGTTGGGGAAACAAAGGTGGAGGCAGCAAGAGGTGGTGAGGGCTTGGATGTGCAGTTTGAAAGACAGGTCAGAATCCCAGGTAATCCCCCAAGGTGATGGACCTTTGGAACAGGGGAAAGTGTGGTGCCATGAACTGTGATTGATAGTTCTGGGGAGTGGGAGTAAAAAAGATGGGGAAAAGATTATAGATTTTCTACAAGAACATCACCAAGCTACAGCCATGCAATACCATAAGCAAGATTTTCTTTTCAGTCTGTGCTTCAGCTTTCCTCCTCCAGATATATTGTTTTAAAGGGGATGTATCGCTTCATCAGTTCAGCTGTTTTCTTGTAGCTTCATTTTCTCGGTTCCTCAAAACCAGGGGCTTTTTTTCCCCTCCCAGCTCAGTGTTTTTTAACTAAAGGGGGATGACATCATTCCCCGCTTCACTGTTCTTGCTCTCTCCCGAGTCAGTGATTTGTTTGAGATCAGTGGGAGGGGATGCACACCCCTGTTTTCCCCCACCTCTCTGTTTGCTTCCACTAAAATGCCCACTTGTCGTTCCCTCTCCCATGCAGTCTTATTCTGTAAAACTGTTTGTTTACTACCAAAGCCCTGCTTCATTTGGGGCAGTCTTCTTAAAACTCAGAGCAATGATCTCTTCCCCTCCCATAGTGGAGGTTTGTTACAGTTTAACAGTTTTATAACCCTCATCCAGACTGTCTCCTTTCTATGTTTACAGCGGGCATTAGGACGGCCCCAATTCTGCTGTTTTCTCTTTGTAGAAGCAGTTTCAGTGTTACTGTGCAGCTGTGGCTGTGCAGAGTAAAAATGTTCCGGGCCCTTATTCAGTGAGAGAGGCAGGAATGCACGCCCCCGTAAATAAGTGGGGGGGGGGGGGGGGGGGAGGCGGAAGACGAAGTAAATTAGTTAGCAGTCAGCAATAAAATGAAAGGAGTGGAATCTCCCGGATGGGGAAAGTGTTTAACAAACGAAGAAAAGGGAGTCAGTGAAAACAAACAGCTTTGAAAGTGCATCAAATTGGGGCAAAGTTGCTTGTTTTTACTGTCCCCTTATTCTAAAGACCATTTAATGTACTGATAAAACCCCTTTAAGCTTGGCCCTAAAAAGTTCCAGTTTTGTTTCCACAAACAACAAAACAAAATCCCAAAGTTTTTGTGAGGATAATACAAAAGTGGAAAGTTTTAGGCTTAAGAATCGGCAATATACCCCTAAAGGTTTGTAACAGGAGGGAGTAGTTGATTGTGTTGAAAGAAGAGGACAAGTTTAGAAGGCAGAGCATTGAGCAATAGCATGAGGCTTTTTCTTCTGCAAATTCATTAAAAAGTGGGTGTTTGAAACAACTGTGTGGTCAAAAGTATGTTGGGTGGCGTGGGGGGGTAAATGTAAGGTAAACTTGGGTTCAAAATGTTTTTCACCCAAAGCTATGTATTTGATCTGTACGATACAGGGGATACAGCTGGAATCCAATGGCTGGGGACTGGCTTGAAACAGGGAAGGCCAATGCAGTGGAACGGAGGGCAGAATGTAACTGGACCCCTGGGCAAAGTCGGAGGGCACAGTTGAATACACTTGGGTATTAGAAGTTTGGGGGTAAACCCCCAAAGGTGAGGAATAATGGGTTTCAAGTTCCCAGGCTAGGGACTGCACAGCAGGGCTTAAACAAATATCGCAATGAGTAACAGGCTTGAGCATTTTATATATGCTGAAAAACGGGAAACAAGATGGCCCCAGCTGGACAGACCACCATCTTGACTGGGGGGCAAATTTTAAGGGGAAACACGTAAACAATTTCCCAAGTCAACGGAGTTTCCCTGCAGATACGTGATAACGGGATAAAAAGGGAAAATTTTGGGGATGGATCTTAAAGGGTTTTCCCTGAATAAATTTTGTTAAATTTGGGCAAAAATTTAGCTAAAAAGAACGGGTTTATAGAATGAGAAGGGCAGAGCCTGTGTCCATCCTCTCCATTTACTTCCATGGGATTTCTGAATAGAGAAAGTATACTTGACTATATTCGGATCTCCCTTAGAAATGAATGGGGAGGGTGGCTGCAAGTGCCACCCTCCTCATTCTGTAACATGGTTGGCTTGCACCCAAAAACTGACCACATGCTTCTTCATGGACGTACCCCTTTAAGGATCATAATAAATTGCTCTCACCTATAAAAACATAAAACACAGGCATAAGATCTGATCAAGCAAAATAAATAATAACGACAAAAGAAACCAGAAATTGTGATTATTATACAGTATATGTCAGTCCCAGAAAGAAGAACCAAGTACATATGTAAAACACACAGACCTCTAACATTCAGGTGAAATAGACAACCACCAAGATATTCATGATGAAAATAAGTTTATTAATTATGTACCAGTAATAAGATATACATCAAAGATAACAGAAAACACCTAAAAAAAACACAAACACCAAAGCCTGATGAATCACCAAAATTATATAGATAGGTACGTAAACATAAAGACAAAAAAGTCAAAATACCTTGTCAAAGGTCAAATAATTTGCAAGTCTGTAAAATAAAAAATATACTAAAATGCCATAGCTAAAAAACCCACAAATCCAAATTGCATAGGTGTCATGATTGTGCCTGACAGACCCCCAGCTTTTGGCTCTGGTCGCTGCATACAATGAAAAACCTGGGGTTTATGATTAATTCTGTGTATTTCTATACTGTGTGAACTTGTCGTCTCTATATGTTAATTGTTCGGCCAGCGCCCATACCCAGGAATTTCCAGCCTTGGGGAGTTACCTGTCCTTTTTGTTTGGGACATTCCTGTTTCCCCTATCACTTCTGTTTTACCTTTTTGTTCCCATAAAAGGTTCGGTTTTCCCTTTTCCCTCTTTCCCTGCTATGGGGTTTCCTCTACATTATTTTTCCCCTGTTGCATATTGTATTCTTCTGTGTTCTTTGACTCTTGCTTGGACCCTGGCTACTGTCTTGCCCTCGTTTCTGTACTGCGTGCCGTTGTTGCTGCTTGGCCTGCCCGTCCCTCTTGTTTTGTTCTGGTTTTTTTCGTATATGTCAGGGTCTCACTGGCCAGAGCAAATCTAAGTCTACTGGTTGGGGGGCGCCTGTTAAGGGTTGGGTACCCAAAAAGGTTGGGACCGCGTCAGGGCCTCCTCCGCTGTGTTCGTGTGCGTCCCTGACAGCCCAAAAAATAGATGAAAAGGGGCCGTGATGGCTCTGGGGGTTGGGGTTTTTGTAGAAGTTCCTGCATTTTTGGTGGTTTTTTTATTTGGAGTAATTTTTCTTACTTTAATCAAAAAAATTAGGTGGGTTTTCACATTCGATAGAATGAGAAATATGAGAAAAGAAGAGACAAGAAGAATTCTTTCTTACAATTTTTGAAAAGGTAGATTCAACATTCATCACCAGACAAAATAATGAAGCTGTGTGGAAAAGAAGAAGAAATGATAACTCAACAAATTCTTTCACTCCTGGTCCATCTTCTCCTCTCCCTATAACTATGGTCAAGAGATTGTATAAAAAAAAACATTTGTACTATTTGGTCTATCAAAGTTACTAATACAGTGTGTGCCAATTCTCCTCAGTATTTATTATAGATATCTATCTACTTTTTGTAGTGCATGTGCCTTGTATTACAGGTTTTTTTTGCATTCTGTCTTTTATTAAAGGGAATTTTTTAGAGGCAGCCAAAACCCAAAAAACAGAGTGCTAATGTCAAAGGTTTTCCAAAAAGGGAAAGTTCCTTTCCCCCTTTGTCTGTCGGAGAGAAGAAAAAAAAGCATGAAAAAAGCGCAGGGGGGGGAGGGTTGAGTAGAGCTAGGAAGAGGGGAGTCTTTTAAAGTTTACTCAAATTTTAAAAATTACAACAGGGGTTCTCTATCAGCAGACAGCATTATACACGCACTTTTCTCCCCTCCCTTTCAACTCCTTCAGTTCCCTGTCATCTGATTAAAAGTGCAAACACACAAGCAAGGCCAGACCAACTATGTCAGTTTCCTGGTCGTGTCTGTTGAAATTTTAGGAAATAAAGGGGGACTGGCAATGCTGTAGCTCTCCAGGGGTTCACTTTTGTAAACGATTAAAATTTGAAAAGGGATTAAAAAAACCCCTTTTGGAGGATCCCCCCGTCAACATTACATCATGACAAAAACCCCTTTAAGCCAGGGGTTGAATCCACAATGATTTTATACTGATGTCCCACAATATAGACTATCATTTTCTAATTTTTCGTAGTGCCCCCTTAAAATTTGACCTTTCATTTTGCTTTTAACATGTTGGCTTGAATTAAGTGGCAATATCAGAGGCCAAAAAGCGTGAATCTTGAACTAAATAGCTGTGACTTATTGAGGCATGGACTCCACTAGACCCTTAAAGGTGTCCCGCGGTATCTGGCCTTAAGACATTAGTAGCAGATCTTTTTAAGTCCTGTAGATTGTGATGTTGGCTTTCCATTGTACCACCTCACACAGATGCGCAATCAAATTGAGATTTGGCGATTTTGGAGGCCACCTGAGAAAACCTCCAATGGGTTTTCCAGGCATGCTAAAGGGCCGTTGCGGGTGTCTCAAGTCCCTGCCACTACTTGCAAGATCTCTTTCACACTGATATTCACCTTGATGGACAAGTCCCTCTTCTGCTTCCAGCCCACTGATGTCCTATTGAGGAGCAAGCCCACTTCAGTCCTTACCTTAAAGGGAATTTGTCATCAAATTTTTTTTATTGATGAAATATTGTTTGCTAACTTTTGTCAAAATTTTTAGTATATTTTTTTCTTTTTTCAAATTTTTGGTAAATATTAAAAAAAATGCATATTTAATTTTCAAAATTTTCCAACTTAGCCCCCAAAGGGAGCACATCCAAAAAAAAGGTTTTTTCATGAAACAGCCTGCTGTAAATTTTTTGGGGGTGGTGTGGTGGGACCTACATGCCTCCCCCCTTACATGTGGATAAAGGGGGGGGAGTGGATTGTAGCTCCAAAAATCTCCATTTTGTTGGTGCTGAGGACACCTTTTTAGGTGTGTTATCCCATGCTGAAAAAGGAATAACCAGAGTGAAAAAAATTTTGATTAATTTTGATTTTGATCCATGTTACATACGCTTTTGGATTTGTTTTTGGATCCGTCTGTCAGTCCCCAAACGGACCCAAGCACTTTATCTAATAAATAGAAGTGTGATTATACATTGCAGTTTATTAGAAACACGCATCGGCGTTCAGACGAGTGATCTCTGATGTGCGTCTCACTGTGTCTTTCGGATCCGTTCCATGAAGTGACATGTCAATTCTTGGTCCAAAAGACGCAGCAGAAGCCCTATGTAAAACTGTAGGGTGCGATCCTGTTGCAGCCCACACGTATCCAAACACTCAGCTGCGTGTTGCATCTGAAAGACGCTGCATTTTTGGATGCACTTTTCGGACTCAACACGGATCCAAAAGCGGATCCAAAGACGCCGTGTGCACATACCCTTACTCTATTTCACTATGGATGCGACAAAATTCGCAAAGAAACAGAGTTTAGCGCCAAAATCGTCAGCGAACGGAGTTTATCGTCAAAATCGGCAGCGAACGGAGTTTATCGTCAAACTCTGCAGCGAACGGATTTTAGCGTCCAAATCAGCAGCGGAAAAATTTTAGCTTCAGAATCCGCAGCGAACTGAGTTTAAGGTCAAAATCCGCAGCGAATAGAGTTTAGCGTCAAAATCTGCAGCAAATGGAGTTTAGCGTCAAACTCTGCAAAGAAACGGAGTTTAGCGTCAAAATTCGTAGCAAACAGAGTTTAGAGTCAAAATCCGCAAAGAAACGGAGTTTAGCATCCAAATTCATAGCAAACGGAGTTTGGCGTCAAAATCCGCCGCCGCGAAAAGGAGTCTGCCGTCAAAATCCGCCGCTGCGAAATGGAGTCTGGTGTCAAAATCCGCCGCCGCGAAACGGAGTCTGGCGTCAAAATCCCCTGCCAAGCAACGGAATCTGGCATCAATATCCACCGCCAATCAATGGAGTCTGGCGTCAAAATCTGCCATCAAGCAACGGAGTCTGGCGTCAAACTCCGCCGCCAAGCAACGGAGTCTGGCGGCAAAATCCGCCGCCAAGCAACGGAGTCTGGTGTCAAAATCCGCCGCCAAGCAACAGAGTCTGGCGTCAAAATCCGCAAAGAATAAAATTTTCAGCATCAGTAGCGAGAGAACTTTATTAGCACCAAAATCCATAAAGAAAAGTTTTTTTTGCGGCAAAATCCGTAAAAAAAAGATTTTTTTTGCATCAGAAGCGAGAGAATTTTATTAGTGTCAAAATCTGTAAATAAAAAGATGTTAGCGCAAAAATCCGATTAAAAAAAATGATTCTTGCGCCAAAATCCGTTTTAAAAAGCATTTTTTACGTCAGAAGCGAGAGAACTTAAATTAGCAGAAAAATCTTTAATTGTGCAAAAATCGTTAGCGACAAAAGCACGATCACTTTATTAGGAACGAGGACATGTCGGACACTTGTCTGCTTCTTCTCTGGCAGCCCTGCTGAGCAAACATTCAGTAGCTGCTCCTCTGGGCTCCACAATCATGGTTCCCTGCTCCCTGCAGACAATAGAGCAGAGCTGAGCTCACAGCAGGGGGGCTGGGAGGGATCTCACTGAAGCTAATGAGACAGGAATCCTCGAAAGTCTCTTATCTACATTGATTACTTTATGGCAGCTTCCTGTGTGTCCTGCCATTCACACAGTAGAGAACTGTCTCTGAAGGGGGGCAGGGCTCTAACACACAGGAATCTGTATAACTTTCTTTATAGGCTCACAATTAAAATGACAGCAACTGAGAATAAAAAGATGATAGAAAACACACACATTACTGCAAAAAAAGGGAATGTGTCATCAAACAATGAGTCATTGTTTAAGTCCCATTTTTATGTTAAACACATTTTTTTTAGGAAATTTTGGTTGTTATTTTATTTTTCATATCACTTTCAATAATTTTTAATAATTCTTAAGTCTTGCAGTTTTCACTTTGGCCACTAGGCTTTGTTTGTACTGCTTTAACAGCAGTCAGAGACATGCTTTACAGTAGCTTAATGTACATAAGAGACTTAAGACTGACTCAGTTCCCTGACTCTAAAGAAGTTTTCTAGTCATGCTCTGTGACCCGGAAGAGTCATTTTGCAGGGATGTGAAAGGTAACTGGGACTTCCCCTTGTGAAAGGTGGACCCTTGTTCTATTCCACATGGTTGTCTCCTTTCAGTTTGACTTTTGTGCTGATAATGAGCAAAACAACTGAGATCTTTCTCTACAGAACAGAAAGTGTCAGAAAAATAAATTTGTTGTGGCCAAAAATGAAAAACTGCAGGCCTTAAGAATTATTAAAAAAAATTTGAAGTGATAAGAAAAAATAAAAAATTACCAAAATTATTAAAAAATTGTTGAACATAATAAATTTAGTTAAACAATGTTTTTATTTTTGATGACCTTCCTTACTCAACTCCTCCAGCCTTACATTACACAGAACTCCTTGACACCACAATCAGCCCTTTGTCGCCAGACTGCATCCTTTTGATTATTTCCTATCTGCCCCGTAAAAACATCTGCGATCTTCCCTACAGCATCGGCTCCAACAGAGCTTGTTAAATTTTGCCCAGGGCCGCCAACAGAATTTCAGGGCCCCCCAACACTGAAACCTGGCCCCCCCCCCCCTGAAAACCCCCCCCCAGCAACCCGATCCCCCCCCCCACAGCAACCCGATCGCCCCCCCCCCAGAAAAAAAAAGGCCTCTGGGATATAAATGCGCCCTTTTCCCAATAATAAGTAAAAAAAAAAGAGACTAAAATTGTTTTTAATAGAAAACTTTACCAAAAAGGGCTAAGTAGCTCCATCCAATCCCCCCCATTTTCCCGGGTCACGACCCACCATTTTTTTTTTTAAAATAATCACCAGCAAGAAAGTAAAAGTGTACTTCTATCACAGGGTCAGGTTTTCCCTCACTCACAATCGGGGGACACATGACGCTCCCACTATATAGCGCCGATATAACACCACCATAGGAGACCCCATAGTGATTTTACAAAAAAAAAATTTAAGATTCTGGGTTCACTATTTTGATCAAAAATGTTTAAGTTTAAACATCTTTTGATCAAAATTTGGGAAACCGGAATCTAAAATTTTTTCATGTATGATGATAGCGTAAATGCTTTTTTAAATTTACACTAGTGATCTGACACCAGCTCGGGTCACCACATACGTGAATACACACGATCCAGTAAAGTAAAAATAACCCTGAATCCCGGGACTCACCGGAGATCCCTTTTGATGAGTCGTTCCTTTTTTTGGTTGTTCTTTATCTCTTTTCCTTCCTTTCCATTCCCCACCATCTAATGACTTGTCCCGGGGCCCCCACTCCCCTTTCCTGCAGAAATTTAAAAAAAATATTTAGAACCTCAATTTTTCCCGCATCTCTTAAATTCCCCCCTTGTACAAACCTCCAGGGGGGAGAGGGGTTTCAACCTAATTAGAGGGCCCAGTATCTAAGGGTTGGGGGTGGGGGGAGGATTTAACCCCCCGGAGAAAATTTTACAACTTGGGGTGCTCCCCTCACAAAATAATTACCAGGTTTTAGACAAACCCTAGGAGGTGGGAAAAGGGCAGGGCCCCCGGTAAATTAGACAGGTCCTATATAGGTAGGTAGACCCCGCTGATAAGTTTGCTATGCCGGCCCAGGTTAGGTCGTGGTACCTAGCCACGGGTGGGTATGATTAAATATCCCCCAGGAGAAAAGCAGCCCCTTTAGGTTAGTATACAGGTAGTTAGGAGCCCCTCCTTAAAGCTAGTGAAGGAATTCGGGCTCCTTAGCTAGAGTGCAGAGCAAGTCCCGGGGCCTCCTTAAGCTAGTGTGCAGGTAGAGTCCCCTGTTAGTTTGTAGTTAGTTTAGGGCCCCCTTTAGCTAGTTTGTTGGTAGTCCATGCCCCATTTGCCTTGAGGCAGTCAGGCCCCCTTTAGCTTTGTAGTAGCCAGGGCCCCCATTAATGTTTAGGTAGAGTCAGGGCCCCCTTGTATTTTCTAGGAGAGACAGGGCCCCCTTTAAGTTGGCAGAGTCAGGGCCCCATTTATGTTTAGGCAGAGTCAGGGCCCCCTTATGTTAGGCAGAGACAAGGCCCCCTATAGCTGTAGCAAGAGTCAGGGCCCCCTTTAGATGTAGGTCAGAGTAGTCAGGGCCCCCTTTTGCTGTAGGGAGAGAGTCAGGGCCCCCTTTAGCTGTAGGCAGAGAGTCATGCCCCCTTTGCTGTAGGCAGAGAGTCAGGGCCCCCTTTAGAATAGCAGAGTTCAGGGCCCCCTTTAATATATATATACTAATATATAAAATATATATAAATATATATATAGTATATAAAATATAATATATATAAATAAAATATATATAAATATATATTGTAAGGTGGCACAACAGCAGGAAGGGTGTACAATGGAGTGTACATCCCGGCCGTTGTCCTGGCAATGCAACTTTCATTTCCAAACACATGTTCCCCCAAGGTAAGGAGACTTGGGGGAATGAAAGCCAAACTTCAATAGGAGTCGACAGTTTAGACTTGTCGAATATGTTTAACAAGTGTAATATGTTAGTGTGGCTTCAGCCATTCCTGGGTCTGGCCTTCGATTGGGAGAGAGCAAAGAGCAGGGTGGTCACACATCCCATGACGCCACTCCGGGGTTTTCCAGGAGTATAAAATTCAGCAGGTAATCTGACTATGGTGGTTACAACCCCTGCTACCCTTCAAGCCCTTCAAACCAGCATGGTGGGGGGGAGGGGGGGGGTGGGGGGGGGGGGTGAGGGGTGGGGGAGTGGGGGGGGGGGGGGGGGGGGGGGGGGGGGGGGGGGGGGGGGGGGTGGGGGGGGTTGGGGGGGGGGGGGGGGGGGGGGGGGGGGGGGGGGGGGGGGGGGGTGGAGGGGGGGGGGGGGGGGGCGGGGGGGTGAGGGGGGTGAACTTGCAGACTGACAGTAAGCTACCTCTGTTAGTGTTAGACCCAGACTGCAGGCGTTTTTTTGTTTTGTTGGTGTTTGTGCATGCCATGCAACGTGTACCTTTCTGTTTGCTGCTAAATAAAATACAGAAGCCTGTATTTTCACCCTGGAATACTCCGGTCTCTGCCTGAACACGTGAAGTCACGATCCCAGAGCCGCTAAAGCTCACAATATATAAAAAACAAAGAAAAACACTTACCTGAGCCTCGCTCCCGCTCCTGCCGCTCCCGAGTGCTTCCCGCCGGCTCCTGCCTAACGCCTTGTTGGTGGGAAGTAGAGAGTCTGGATAATTACATCAAACACAATATAGTACCGAGAGGCTTGAGAATTACTCTAATTCCTTCAAGTCGGACCAGATCTCCCTCGTTTTGCAATAAATGGGAACAGGAGGCTTCTCAAAGCTCACTTCGTTTTATGAAATTGCTTTTGGATGAGGAACGAGTTCACCTTGAAGAAGTGAACTCTAGACTTAAGGAACAAATTGAAATCACGCAGAAATTTTCAAAAGAGGCAGAATTTTCAAACAAGGAAAAGCAATTACAATCTACCATTGAGAGACATAAATATCATTTCAAGGATAGAAAACATAAACAATTTATGCGTGATTTGGCAGACTTTAGAGAGAATAAAGCCTATACGCTAGTAGGTAATAAAAACTCATATAGAGAATCTGCCACCGACGCCTCATCTACTGACACCGATATCTCTGACACTGAGAGAGACTCGACCAGTGGAGTTTCGAGACAAAGTACAAGATCTAGAGGGAATAGAGGTAGGAGAGGTGGGAGAGGCGCACGCAATACATACAATTATTCGGATTCAAAAAACTTATACGAACTGAGGGAAAAAGTGAAGAGGTCATACAAATACTAAGTGACCCTCAATCAGGTGACTCAGAGATACAGGTCATAAATTTGTTGAAACGTACCTTGACTGATTTGGAAAATAAGGTTTTGTGTAAGGGACTGACTTTCGTACCGACATCTAACTTTAATTTGTTTAACTAGACCCGTGACTTGCATCTTTTTGCAAGAAAACTGCGCTGGCATAAGTTCTTTGCATTAAAAGATAAGAAAGAGTGCAAGGAACTTGGAATTCCTTTAAATCTGCTTGAAGAGGTCCGCTTGTTATATGGGTTATCTGAAATCCCATTGACAGACACTGGTAAAGGACCATTTACTGAACTTAAAGCCAAAAGTTTAAAAATGCCACCTATTGGTGAGACGTCATGTATTGATGTCTTCCTTGATCTGACTCTTTAAGATCTTGAGAAAGTAAAAGGGACTTTATGTAACAACTGTTCTGAACTTGAATTACAGGCGTTACAGAACTTGGAAAATGATCCCACCATATGCATAAAACCCTCTGATAAGGGGGGAAATGTAGTGGTGTTGGATCGTATCCAATATAGAGAATTGTGTCATAAATTACTTCTTGTTATCGTGTTCTATCTCAGGACCCTACCCCGGTCTTTTCCAACGAACTAAAGACTTTACTGAATCATGCCTTGACGTTGGAATTAATTAACAAAGCAGAATTTGACTATTTACTTCCACAATATCCGCGAATAGCAACATTTTACAGTTTGTCCAAGGTCCATAAGGGTACCACCCCGTTAAAGGGTCGTCCAATAGTATCAGGTATTAGTTCCCTCACACAAAACTGTGGTGTGCATATCGATAAAATATTGTCTCCCTTTGTACATTCATTACCATCCTAAATTAGGGACACCACAGATTTATTAAAACGGATTGAGGGACTGTATGTTGACCAGGACACCCTATTAGCAAGTATAGATGTTGAGTCCCTATACACATGTATACCACACCATCTAGGCTTGGAAGCTATAAAGTTTTTTCTACGTACCAGAGGCATACAATTTGAGGCACACAACGAGTTTGTGGTGAATTTGCTGGAGTTTGTACTTACCAGGAACTATTTTGTATTTGACAATAGGACTTACCACCAATTACGAAGTACAGCCATGGGAAGTGCCTGTGCGCCTTCCTATGCTAATCTGTACCTCGGCTGGTGGGAGTCCTCTTTTGTGTTTGGAGACAATCCCCCTATACATTGGGGAGAAAAAAAGCTCTCTGGATAGATTTATTGATGAGTGTTCTTTTTTGGAAATTTGGCACTGCAAAGGTTTTTTTGAAAGGGTTTAGGGGCTTTTTAAATGTTTAATAAATTTAGGGTTTAAAAAAATTTACCCACAAAAATTTACAGGGGACCCATTTGCCATTCCTCGATTTTGTGTATCCCCCAAAAATACATAGGTGAATTTGGCAAAAAGGTCTTTCATAAACCCACCCCCTTTGAATTCTTACTACGGTGGGAAAGAAATCACCCTTCCCTCTAAAAAGGGCTTTTCCTAGGGTAAAATCCCGGGCGTCTCAAAAAAAAATTGTCCTCTGGAGACGGGTTTTTCGGGGGACGGGTGGACGAATGGGGAAAAGTTTTTGGGGCCAAGGGGGTTTCCCCCAGCCCATGTTTTACGGGGGGCCCATTCCAAAATGCGCTTAAACCAGATGAAATGATCTTTTTAACCCCTAAAAATGAGGGCAACGTCCCCCTTGACAGGGAAATTATGGGGGATTTTTGGTAATGCGGGCCCGTCTGTTAAAGCATTATCCAGGGGGGCATTGGCATGGGGGTTAAAGGGATGGACCCCGACTTTAGAGACCTGTTGCGCCCCGGCGCCCGCGATTCCTCCTGCGGGGGGCCGCCGCAGTCTGCCCGGCCCCCGGTTTCCCCCGGCGTTTTCCCCACTTCCCCGGCCCGGCCCCCTGTCCCCCGCAGTCCCCTCCCTTCCCGGCCCGCGGGGGCCCTGTGATTAAGGCGCGGCCCGGGCCGGCCCGGCTCGGGTAGATTTAAAGGGGCAGTGCGCCGGTTTAATTGGGCGGTAATTCCCGGGGGCCAGCCCTCTATTTCACCGGGGCCGTTCCCCCGGCCCCTGCGGATTTTTTTAATGCCTTGCCTATTGGGGAAAATTTTTCCCTATTGTTTTCGCCCTGATCTCCCGGTTGTACCGTACCCTTGCTTCCGTCTATTGACCAGTATCTCTGCCCCTGCCAAAACCCCCTTTCCCTGTCCCCCGGACCACGAACCCTGTTTGCCTGTCCTGACCCCCCTCCCCTGCCCCCCGATCGAGCCTGCCGAGATTTTGCACCACCCCTATACTTCGGTTTGCCCCCGGGCAAGAAAAGGCAGGGCGGGGGGAAAAGACCGGGTAGACTCCCGCCGCAGAGAAAAATTTTTTCCCCTTTGCGGCGGGTTTGGGGGGAAAATAGGGACCACTTGGGTTTTCCGTTCCCGGGCGGGGGTTTTACCCCATCGCTTGGGGGGTGGTCAGTGGACCCACTTCCGCCCCGGGAAACCCGGGTTAACAGAAAGATCCGGCCATGGATCCCGCCAAGGGTTCCCGTGCCCAGGTTGGGGCGGCCCCTCTCTGGGGTGGTGACCCGACAGTTCAGCAAACTGGCCAGCGGGGGCAACAGTTGGATCGGGTTGACCGCCAGGGATGCAGCAACTCGTCCGCCGGGGCCAAGCCCTCCCCCCTCCTCCTGGGGCCCGCTCCCCCCTCCGGCGGCTCCACTGGCCCCTTTTGGGGGCCCCCCCAAGCTCCTTTTGGGTTGCTGCCTGCCAAATTTGAGGTGTTCCCAAGCTCTGCAGGGGTTTCCTTCACCCAGTGAAACCATCCCCATTTGGATTTTAATGGGGGCCCAATTCTTGCCCGGGGAAAGTTCCCAAGGGTGGATTTTGGGGGGTAAAGCCTGTTGCCCGGGAAGGCCCTGGCCTGGGCTCCCCTCTATGGGACAGGGGGGGATTTGTGACTGGGATCTGCGGGCCCTTCCCCCGTTTGGAATTCCCCCCGTGTCTTGGGAGGAACCAGCTCAAAGCCTTTTTGGGGGAGACGGGCATTTCCTTGAACCTACGCCAGGGTGAAACTTCAGAGGGAGGTTCCAGTACTTTTTGCACCCCTGGCATCAGGGGCTGTGGGGGAAAATGAGGGCCGCCCCCCGGGGCCCCTTTTAAAGAAAGGCCTTTCCAGCAGTATCAAGGGCCCTTGGCAAGAGTTTTTCCCCACCCCTTTTCTTGACCCGAGTTAATCCCCCTGGCCCAGCATTGAGGGTGCCCCTTTCGCAGAGGGGGGAAGAAGGGGCTCGCCAAGATGGGGGAACCTGGGCAACCCCCCGTCTGCCAGGGTTTGGCCCCGGGGTTTTCCACCGGGGCCTTTCCTCTGCCGCTTCCTTTTCCCCATTGAGGGGGAAAACCCATGCAGGGGATCAAGCCCACATTTCGAGCGGGGAAATTAAATCCCGTTGGGGGCACACGGGAAGCTTTGCCCTGTACTGGGCCAAGTCCGGATCTTTTCGGGGGAAAGTGTCCGCTTCGCCCCCAACGTGGGGGGGGGAATTTTCCCCCCCAAACCTGGCTATGTTGGGGGGGGAAATCCCTAGGTGAGAACCTTCCCTCTCCAGGCCTGACTATGCCGGTGGAAATCGGGAAAGGGATCCGGGCCCTTGTTTTTCCGGTCCGGCGTTCCTGGACTCCGGTTTTTGCCGGGAATTTTTTAATACCCCCCCCCGCCTTTGTATCCCGTTCCCAGTTTCCCTTTGGGGTTAGTCGGGAAAAGGGGGAACCCTTTGGGTTGTTACCCCTCCGCACGGGGGGAGCTGTTTGGGGGGGACGCCATCCGGCGGGGAACCAACCCGGGGGGATCCCAGGGGGGCGCCCTGCTTTAAGGAAAATTCCCCCTTTTCGTATTGCCTCGGTTTCCTCTGGTTTCCTGTTTGGGGCCCCCCTTTGGGCCTGCAGCCCCTGCCCCTAGGGTTAATTGGTTGACCGGGGGAGGTTCTGCGCTGGGGGCCCTAACTGCTGGAAACTCTTGTTGGTGGCCCCTTTCGCCCGGGTCCCCCCCTTCCTTTCCCTTTCCCCAACCCGTTTTTCCAGGTTTTGCCAGGGTTCCCCAAAAGGAATACCGGGATTAGGGCGGACGTTTCTCGGAAAAAGGAAAGGGCCGGGTTCCTTCCGCCCTCTCGCCCCTAGACTCCCCTTTATAAATTACTCCCCCCGGGAGCCAGTCCTCCTGGGGGCAGGGTTTCCCCAATTTCCCGGAAACAGGGCCCCGGGCCCCTTTTTCGCCCTACATTGGGGGAAAACCTGCAGAAGGGTTTTAATATGAAAGTCCTCCTCCCCTCGCGGGGCAGGATTTTTTTTTTGGTGCGAAGAAAGATGGTTCTTTACGGCCGGGGATCGACTATCGGGGCCTTAACAAAATCACGGTGAAAAACCCGCTATCCCTTGCCGCTGATCAGGGAAAACTGTTTTGACCGGCTTTCGGGGGGGAAGAATTTTCCCCAATTTTTGACCTGCGGGGGGCCTACCCCCCTTATCCGCATTCGAGGGGGGATGAGGGGGAAGGATGCTTTTAACCCCGGGGATGGACACTTTAAATTTTCTAGTAAGGGCCCTTGGGTCTGTGAAAGCCCCAGCAGTTTTCCAGGAATTTGTGAACGATATTTTCCCGGGTTTCCCCTTTTTAACGTTTGTCATGGTCTCCCTTAAGGGAATTCTGGTGTTCTCTCCCGATGTGGAGATCTCGCTCTCATGTGCCTGGTATTGGGGGTTACTTTTTTTTTTTTAAAAAAACCTTTGGCCAACCCCTCTACGCTAAGTTGGAGAATGTCTCTTCCCACCAGACCCAGCCCCCTTTCCTTGGTTACTTTCACCCGGGAAACCGGGGGTTTAAAAGAGGACCCTCCCAAAGGGGTTTCGGCTGTTTGCAGGGGCCCCCCGGGCCGGTGGGGCCCCTAAAGTATAAAAGCGTTTCCCGGGGCTTCTCAAATTAAACTACCCGTAGTTTATCCTGCATTATTCTCCCTTGGTGGCACCTACCCTTTGAAATTTCCCCAAAGAGAACCCCAAACCCTGGGCGGGGCCCGGCCCGGGGGCCAAAAAGGCGTTTGCTAAATTAAGGCCCCTTCCCCCTCGGCGCCCGCCCCGGCCGGGACCGGTTTTCCGAAAAAAACCATTTTTCTGGAGGTGGAGCCCCCTCGGTCGGGGGCGGGCCCGAAATTTCTTAGGGCAGATGGGGACAAAAAAGGGGGGGAATGGTCACCTGTTGTTTTCTTCTCCGGGGACTTTTTTCCCCGGGCGGGGGAGAAATTACACCTTCGGGGCCCGGGGATTTGCTGGTACAATTTTACCCCTAGAGGAGTGGCGTTATTTCCCTGGGGGGGGCTCACTACCCCACCCATTTTATTTCCCGCCAAAAAAAATTTAAATTTACCTTCAAGGGGCCAAAACCCCTAAACCCCACGTCACCCAGGTGGCCCCTGTTCTTCTCCGCTTCAATTTCCGGGTTTTACATTTTCGGCCCCCAGAGAAGAACTTAAAGGGCCCGGTTGCGCTCTCCCGTTTTCTCGATGTGTTGGGTGAGGAGGGGCACCCCCCGGCATAAAATTTTCCCCCTGAACCCCTGATCTCGGTGGCCCCAGTAGTCTGGCAAAAGGTTTCCCCCAGGAAAAACTTATGTCCGTCCTGGCTCCGCGGGGGAAAATTTTTGAAATGGGGGAACACTTTTCCCCTTGGGGTTGGTAAACCCAGGAGCACGAAAACCCTTTCCCTCTTAATCTCTCGTTTCTAATTTGGTCCCAGAGTTGTTGGGCCCTCAAGGATTTCGTGAACCCGGGCGTTACTGTGCTCGTAAAAAGGGACTCCGCCCAAACCCCCCGGGTTTCCCCCAGCGTGCCCCCCCCTTTGGGCCCCCCGGGGATTTCATGGGGCAATGGATTTGGGCCGGAATTGGGGGCCCCCTTCTTCGGGCACCGGTCATTGGGTGGGTCGCGGACCGTTTTTGGGGGGAAGAGGGGCCACTTTTTTCCGTTGCCGGGGGCCCTTTCCCCTTCCTGCCCCCATTTGGGCCCCAAACCGTTTTTTCTCCCACATCTTCCGCCTACACGGACTTCCCCCCCAATTGTTCGGGGGGGGGGGTCCAATTTGTGTGGGAGGTTCGGGCGGCCCTCTCCCTTTTCGGTTGCGGTAAACCCCCTCGATTTCTCTTTCCGGCCTACCACCCGCAGCGAAACCCCAAGTGGAGGATCAATCGATTTGGGGGGGCTTTTAGACATTTTTTTTCGGTTTCGACGGGATGACTGGGCCAGTTTTGGCTTTTTTGGGGCGGAGTTTTCCTCCCAACCCCCGGGGAATTTTTTCGGAAAGCCCCCGGGGAAACCTCCCCTTTTTCATCGTCTAGGCCCGCACCCCCGGCCCCCCAAATTCCCAATTGTTCCATAATTTTCGGAAAGTGGGGGGCACGGACATTTTTCCCCAAAAGATAGGGTTTTCCCCTTTTGGGAAAAACAGACGCCCCAGCCCTTTTGCAGAAGCACCCGCATATGAAGGTAAGCGGCAAGAATGGAAGACCCCCCCCAGAAATTTTCGCCTTAGCGAAAAAGGGGGTTGGCTATCGGCCAAAAACCCGGGCTGAAGTTTCCCTCGTACAAATTGGGGCCCCGGTACCGTAGGACCTTTGAAGTATTTCCCCCGGCATAAAACCCGGCTGCCTACAAACTCCGGCTCCCCCCCCACAATGCGTTTCCCAACCCCTTTCCAGTCCCCCTTTGTTAAAGGGCCCTTTTGGTCCTGAACCTTTTTTCCCCAGAGGATAAAACCCTTTCCATCTTCTGAAGCGGGGGGGCCCGCCAAAAATTCTTCACTGTAAATGAGTTTCCTAACATAAAAGACCTCAAGGGAAGGGGGTTTATTTCCTGATCGACGGGAAAGGGGGTTTGGCCCGAGGAGGATCGGGGGACCCGGGAGGCCCAAAAATCTTGGACCGTGAGTTATGCAGAAAAATTCCCTCCGGGCCCGGGGAAGAAGGGGAGGGCTAAGGGGGGGGGGTACTGTTGGTCCGGCGCCCCCGATTCCTCCGGGGCGCCGCCGCAGCTCTCCCCCGGGTCCCCGGGAAAGGGTGCCGCCCGCCGCCCGGGTGTGGGCGGCGGGGCACTCGTTCCCCGGCGTGTCCCATTTTACCCGGCCGGCTCCTGTTCCTCCCCGGGTTGCCTGTTTTGCCCGGGCCCGGCGCGCCCCTGTGTTCTAAAGGCCCCCCGGGGCGCCCCGGCTTGTGGTTTTAAAGGGGAAATGCGCCGGGTAATTTGGGTAATTGCCGGGCACTGCCTCTATTTCCCCTTGGGCGTTTCCCGCCCCCCCCCTGGGGGCCCTTAGTGCCTTCCCTTTTGGGGGGAAAGCGTTCCTATTGCCCGGTTGATCAAACCGTGTACCGTCCCCTTGCTTCCGTCTATTGCCCCGGTATCTCGGGCCGCTCCCCCTGACCCCCCTCCCCGGGCCCTCGACCCACAAAACCTTTGCCCCCTTTCCCGGGCCTCCTGCCTGGCCCCCCACTCCCGACCCGCCGGGACTTTTTGCCCCACGTTTTTCCCTTTCGGCTGCCCCCCCAAGCAAGTCACGTAAGGGGTTAACAAACCGGGGTAGCTCCCGGGCCGCAGAAAAAGTCCCCCCGCTTTGCGGCGGGGCCCCTGGTGAATCCCGGGACCTTTACTTAGTTTCCCCTTTCCCCTGGCGTGGCTTACACCATCGCTTGCGGTGGGCCCCGGGATCCCCCTTTCCCCCTTCCCGGAAAACCGTAACAAAAACCAAAATTGGGTGATTTTCCATCTATTATTTACAGAGGGGTTGGGGGCCCTTGGGGAACCCATTATAGTTCAGAGCCTTTTTAAAAATTTTCCCCGCGCTCCGGGGAAAAGTGGGTTACCCAAAAACCCTGGGGCTGTTTGGGGATGTCTGTTTGTTTTGGCATGCCCTTTTGGGAAAAAAACCCAAAACCCTTCTCTGGCCCCAAAAAAATAAAAAAGAACTTTCCAAAGCCCCAAATTTTTTGTTTAAAAACCACAAAGTTTTCAAAACCTGTTTTACTGCCCCTTATGGGGAAAAAAAAAGGGTTGGGGAAAAAAAACGAACCGTCACCCTTGGGCCCCCGGGTATATGTGAACATCGGGGCGGCCCTTCGAAAATAAAGGGGGTTGGGGGGGAAAAACCGGTCCCTGGCCTGCCCCAAGGGTCATTTTGGTTTTTCCACTTTAATGGGGGGTGCCAAAACCCCAAATTTTTTTTTCAAAAAAAAAATGGGGAAATGAGACCTTAATTAAAACCCCCAGTTTTTTGAAATTTTTTCCAAAAATACGAAGGGGGTGGGGGTTTTTGTGTTGTAATTTTTGTTTTTAAAAGAAAATTTTTGCCTTTTTTCCAAAAAGGGGGAAACCCCTTTTTTGGTTTTAATTTTTTCCTCCCTTTGTCAAAGACCCTTTTTTTTCCCCCAAACCCCAAAATGGTCTTAATGGGGCAAAGGGATTTTTTGTATACTAATTCCTAGTCATTTGTATCCTTTTCCCCCCTCCCTTTTTTAAATATACCCCCAAAATTTAAAATTTTCCCACCCCCAAACCCCCTAGCCCCCCGGGAACTGTGCCCCATCTAACTGAGCCCCATTTATATAAAAAGGGGTTTTTTTTTTGGGGCCTAAAAAAGCAAGCTTTTTTCTTGCTTTAATAGCAATTTGCTTCCTTTCATTAAAAGGACGGGCCCTTTTCCTTACTGCCCGCTATTGAATGGGGTTTAACCGGGTTAGGCCCGGGTCCCAATTTTTCCGGGCGCCGGGGACGTCTTTTCCCGGGGGGCAGGGAAACCGAGGCTTATAAGTCCTGCGGCTAAAGTTGCCCGGGTCTCCGCCCCGGCATAGCATCGCTGGCGGGGTTGGGTACTTTGTCATACACAGAGTGAAATGAGCGGTTGTCCTTCCCCAAACCCGGGCCCTGGGCTAAAAGGGGAAAAAACTGTTTTTGATACCTTTGGTTTGGAGTTGTTTTTTTTCCTATCTGTAATTTATTCATTTGGCCATAAAATTGTGTATTTTTTTATTTTTTCAGCATTGTGGGCCCTTTTTAAATGAAATGAAACTTTTTTTTAAAATCCAAAAAAAGGGAAGTATTTTAAAATTTTTAAATCCCGGGCAGAAAAATTTTTTAATTTCCTTTTATTTTTTAAATCCCCTTTTGTGAAGAAAAACTTTTTTTGCATTGTCTTCATTGTTTGCTTTGAATGCCCTTTTGTTTTTTAGTACTTGTTTTTTCTTGCAGTGTCTTTTTTGATTTTTTAAAAATCCCCTTTTGGGGTTCGTACAAACTTCTTTGTTTTTTTCACCCAAATTTTCGTAAAATTGCCTTTTGTGTAGGGGTAATTTTTCCCCAATTTTGTCCCCCCTGAGGAGAATCCTGTTGATGGGGAGGTTTCAAAACATTTTTGGGATTTGGGGTTTTGGAGGGGAAAAACAGGGTTTTTCTAGTAAGGGATAGGTTCGTGAGGGGGCCGTCCTTTTTTTGGGCGGAAAATTTTCCGGGGTTGGGTAGTTGAAAAAATTTACCAGGGTTTTTAAAACCTTTTTTATGGAAAAATTTAAGTTTTTTTTGAGGCCCCATTTTTTTAAATTTTATTTAAAAAATTAAAAGTTATTTTTTTTTTTGGGGTTCCCCTCCCCCCTTTTGGGATTTGTTGTTTGGATTTTGATAGTGAAAAACTGGGGCCCTTATATTTGGGCCCCCAAAAATTTTTGTGGTTTTCCCGCCGGGGCTTCCCCCTTTAAGGGCCTTCACCCTGGCCGGGGTTTTTCTGCGGAGCCCCAAGCGCTAGTGGGGGCTTTTGCCCCGGGCTGGACCCCGGGAAACCCCCGGGACGGGGACATTGTCCC
>JAODAL010046183.1:0-31188 GCA_025379985.1 Phyllomedusa bahiana | reverse complement strand
TAAAAAAAAAAAAAACGCCCAAAAAACTGAGTGAAAAATACTTGTCAATTCTGACTTAAAAAACCCAAACCCATTATTTTGTCTTTCCCTTTTGGGCCGCAGCCTAATGGGTTACATTTTCTTTGTAAATACGAATAGTTTAAAAGTTAGTTGAGCCAAAGGGGTGCCAAAGAGGGTGGGACATTCAATACAAGGTTAAACAACTAGAAAGTTGCTTGCTTCCAAAAAGGCCCCCACACCTATCTGTGGGTAATTCCCAGTTGCATTATCTCTTAATTAGCAGCAATGTTACACACAGCCTATGAATAAGTATGGCTTTTAGAAGAAAGCAGCCATGTTTCTATGCTTGGGTTTTAATTCTTGCCGAATCTGAGGCGTAACAACATTTTTTTTATTCAAATAAGTGTTGAAGTATAGAAGTCTAATGTTATACTGTATATAAATATAAACTGCACTAATGTGAAAACTGAAGCACTAAAAGTCAATTATAAAATCTTAATTTATAAGGTTTTTCATATTTTATAGTGAGAAGGAGAAGTAGCACTTTCATTAATATCTTGGTTATCATTTTATCTTCGAGGTTGATTAAAAAAAGGGGAAAGACTAAATAACCCCTTTTTTAATACCATCTTAAAAGCCCAAAGTAGTTCAAAACGGATATACATAAAAATTGATAATTAGACTTTTTATTTTACAGATTAAATTCTTTAAGTAATGCAGCCATAAATAAAGATCTGAGAATTTTGATTAATAAGGGATAATTGATTTTAACCAAAAACTAACCCCGGGTTGCCCCCGGGGGTTTCCAGAAACACTCTGGAACATTAAAATTATTTCAAAATTTTTTATGGTACATAGGTCACAAAAAAGATAACCTTACAACCAGAAAGGGGCTTTTTTCAGTCAAAAGATTAATGGTTTTGTTTGTATTGAAGGGACAGAAAGAGTTGGGCCCCCCATTTTTATTGTCTTTACATTGTCCCAAAAACGTGCAAAATTAGGAAGAATTGCTTTTTTATTTTAGATGCATTGTGACAGCACATAATGGTTGCAGAGGTACTCTTTGAGGACATCTGCCACAATAATTTATTATTACTTATAGAAACCCCGTCCCAAGATATGGTGACTTTAATAGAAAATAAATTCACTTAACGGGGTTGTCCAGTTTTTTTTTAAAAAGCTCAAAAATTTGTGAAAATGTTGGTGTGTTAAAATATTTTAATATATTTGGGGTTTTAACTCCAATGGCAACCTTTCCCGGGAACCAGCACCCGGGACGTTGCAACAACAGGTCAGGGGGAGCGGGGTCCTAAAACACCGGGGCCGGGGCCCTTTGTTTTTTTCCCCCCCCCCATTTTGAACTGGGGAGTTTTTTTACAGGAAAAACCTTCTTTTCCTGTCACTAATTTTCGCCCCTCCCCACAGTTTCCCGTCCATCTCCTAGGTACTGAAAACGTAAAAATCCCCAAATGCCAAATTTACTTTTTCAAATTTCTCACCTTATATGACAATACCCCTAAATAGTCACCAAAAAATACCGATACATGGCAAATCTCCAGAAAAAGGATTTGACTAAAAACACCCCTACAAAACCAAGACCCAAAACTATTATACTTAAGGCTAAAATAATCCTCCCAACCCTGACCGAACCACCCCCAATTATACCAGCTGTCAAGCCCTGAAAATTTTCCACCGCCATCAGGGCCATATATGGTAATAATTATTTGTATGTAGCCCCTTGCAGACATATAATGATTACCCGCTTTTACATTTAGTAACCCCCCGGGACGTCTTTTCTGTCACGCGTTCATTTCCCTTTTTCTTCCCACCCGGGTTTCACACCTTCATGCTGATTGCCCCCGCCAATACCGTCCCTGAGGATTTGGACACAAAATTTTAAAATCCTCAAAATTCCAGCAACCCCTTAATTTTGGGTATAGCAGCCCCTCAGTTGGGTATATGGGGACGAAGCAGTATGGGGGGCCACAGGCAGGTATATGGGGGGCAAAACCAAGGCAGGTATAGGGGGCCACAGGCGTTTAAAAATTGGGGCACTGGGCTTAAATGGGGGCATGAGGCAGTATATAGGGCACGAGGCGGTATATAAGAGCCGAGGCGGTATTAGGGGCACTGAGGCAGTATATAGGGGCCCAAAGGGGGCAGGTATGGGGGGGCACGGCGGTATGGGGGGCACGGGAGTATAGGGGCCAAGGCAGGTATATATTTCATTGAGCAGTATTTTGGGCCCCAAGGCAGTATATGGGGGCATGAGGCAGTATATAGGGGCCAAGGCAGGTATATGGGGCCAAAGGCATTTTAAGGGGGCACAGGCAAAATTATGGGGCCAAAGGCAGGTATAAGGGCCCATTGAGGCAGTATATGGGGCACGAGGCAAAGGGGGGGCCACCGGGAAAAGGATGAGGGAAATTTTGGGGCTAGCAGTATATGGGGCCCAAGGCAGATATGGGGGCCCCGGGCAGGATATAGGGGCAACGGGCGGTAATGGGGAAACGGCAGGTATAGGGGGACCACAGGCAGGGGGGGAAAAATGGGGGCACGGGCAGGAATAGGGCACGGCATCATATGGGGCCACGGGCGGGTATAGGGGGGGCCACAGGCAGGGATAGGGGGGGGGGCACAGGGAAGGAAGGGGGGGCACAGGCATTAAATGGGGGTCAAAGGAGTATATGGGGGTCACAGGCAGCAAGGGGGGCCACGGGCAGGGTATGGGGCACAGGCATAAATGGGGGCACAGGCAGTTTTGGGGGGTCACAGGCAGAAATTTGGGGGCCAAAAGGCGGGCATTATAGGGGCACAGCAGTTTAGGGGGCCACGGGCGCATATGGGGGCCAGGCGGGGAATGGGGGCCACGGCAGGCATTAGGGGGGCACAGGCAGGGTTGGGGGGCCCAGGCAGGCTTATGGGCAAGGCAGTAATAGGGCACGGGAGGAAAACGCTTAAAAAAACAACTTTTAAATCTCCCTTTGTTTCCCCGGCAAGGCGCGCCTGTCCTTTCACCCCCGCCTCCCCCAGCGCTCCTGGGCGCAGGCCTATGACGCGCTGTGCGCCGGGCAGGCACGCGCGATGAGTGATGTCACGCACGCGCCGGTGAGGCGCAGGGGCCCGGGCGGGTCCCAGCCGGTGGGGACCCGGCGCCTCGCGTGTAGACCTGGGGGGTCCGACACGTTGGGGGGGCGGGGGACCTCGCTCTCTCCCGCAGAACCCCAGCTTTTGGGGTGCGCCAGGACGCACATGCAGCTAAGGGCCGTCGGTGCCCGGGCCCCAGCGCAGGGCCTGGAGCCCGGGAATGGGGGCCAGGGGTTTTATTGGGGGCCCGAGCCCCGAAAAAACAGCCTAGCGACCCCCTGAAACAGGTGCTCTTTATTACCACATTTTTATACACAGCACACCCACCCCACAGGCTTGCTTCACCTGTGCCAGTTTAGAAAGTCTTAAGCAAACCAAAGTTGTGGTAGAAAAAGCCCAGTTCTCTTGCCCGAGTGGGCGCTCACCAGTCCGTGGGGTCGCCCGGGAAAGGGTGCCCTTCCACAGTACCCTGCTCATCCGAACTGAAAAAACGAGCTCTTTATCAAACTTTTGAGGGACTCAGCCCCCCCCCCCCCCCCCCCCCCCACTCCCCTGACTTACCAGGCTTACAAGATGAAAAACTTTGGCCTGGAGGAAAAGGTGGGAGCCCCCTCCCCCCCCAGCCTTTGGCCGCCCCGGGTAAACCCGGGCCCGATAACGCTACTGCAGTTATGTAATAAAAAAAGGATGTCATTTCCCAAATGCATTAAAAACACCTAATGTGGGCTTTCCCTCACCGATACCGGGCATAACGGTGACACAAAACTCCCATCAATGATTGTGCCTTGCGCCCTCTTACATACCCCCTCCCTCCCCAAACCCCGGGGTTCGGGGCACCTTCCGCCATCATGCATTTGCACCCTAGAAAAGCATCTGCATTTCCTTGCAGTTTTCTGGCCTTGCTCTACAAGAAATTAAAACCCTGTAGACCAAAAAACCAGCGGGTGCCCCCTAGCTTTTTTTTCCCCCTTTTTTTCTCTTAACCATCTAAAGGGGCATGATCCGAAATCAGCCTAAACTTGCCCCTACAGTAATACTGAAGGGAACCCAGGGCCCCTTGTTGCCAGGCTTCTTTTTAAATAATGGTATTTTGCCACGGGGGATGTTTCCCTACTCAAATAACAATGGATTTCCCCTCTCCTTTCATACTTGGGACATTCGCCCTACCCCTATTTGAGGCTCCGTCGGCACAAACTCTCGGAGAAGTCGGGGCAACTAACAAGGCTGTTACAGAGGAAAGCCCCTTAAAACTTCTAAAAGCTTTTTCAGCCTCTTGGGGGACCATCTCACCAGGGCCGTTTTTTCCCCCTTTTTTTGTGGTTTTGTCAGGCATGCTTCTGGGCGAACTTGGGGATAAACCTCCTGTAATCCCCCCAAAAAATTCCAGGAACCTCTACTTTTTTTTTTTTGTGGGGGGGGCCATTTTTGAATTGCCTTATTTTAACGGGGTTTTATTTCTCCTCGTCCACAATGAAACCCCAAAAGTAGGGCTTCCTCCACCCCCATGGCACACTTACTTGGGTTGATAGAAAACCCACCTTTTCTTAACGAGCCCAGGAGAGCTTAAAACTTTCCCTAGGTGACTCGCCCAATCTGAGTAAAATCACAATATCGCCCAAAGTACGGGGCCGTTTTTCTGTGTGGAAAAGGGGACCGATCCATGCCCTCTGAAAAGGGGCGGGGGCCCCCTTGCAAACAAAAACGGACCTCACATTTTGGGAAACATCCCTCAGGTGGGGGAAAAAGCTGTTTCCCTTTTTTTTTTTTGTTGTAAAGCCCCACACTGCTTTTTTTGGGGCAGGGGACAGGGTTGCAATTTTTCAACCTCAATAGTGGAGTCTATTGATCAAACCCGGCAAGGAGCTACTGGGGGGCCCTATCCTTTAGGGTTTTTTCAGATTTATATGAAGATCTGAAAGGGTTTTGCCTTCCCGGGTGGGGTACCCGGTAGTTAAAACCCCGCCTATCCCCTCTACACCCATAGGGGCCTTGCCCTTTGCGAGAAATTTACTCTCCCCTGTGGGTACTAGCACAGAACCCCTTCCGGGCTGAACTGCCTAAGCCGGGCCGACTGTTGTACACCCGGGCTGTGCCCCCGAGCCTGTAGAAATGGTCTTTTACGATGGCATCACTTTGGGTATTCTTTTTTGCATTTGTGTAACATGTTCATCACACTTTTTAAAAGGAGTAACCAAAATCTCCCGGTCTCTTTTGCAATACCAGTAACCCCGGGGTTCCACCATACAATAATTCAAACAGAAAATCCGTAGAGGCTTGGGGTACCTCTTGACGAAAACAACAGGGGCAGCAAACAGTCCCCAAACCCCCCCTCCTTTTCTACTACTTTTTTTAAAAATGCCCTTTTCCTTTTTTAAACGCTCTACAAGGCCATCCTTTGGGGTGAAGCCGACGTGCGGATTGGAATCCTTAGCGCCTACAGAGATCTTTTGATCCTTGCATGAAAGGGGTTCCCTGGTCTGTGGAAAACTCCCTTGGTAACCCAGTTCTTTCAAAAAAAGTGAACCAGCCCCGGGGGAATTGTTTTAGAGGGGTATTTCCCGGGGGGCCCGGCTTCAGGGTAGGGTGGCGTAGTCCACATAAATAGGATGAACTGATGCCCCCTAGTAGATTTTACCAAGGGCCCGACCAAGTCCATGGCTATCCTGTCAAAAGGGACTTCAATAATAGGCGTGGGCCCAAGGGGCTGCGGGGTGGGAACAGGGGAGTTTACCTGACTCTGGACAGGGGCTGCATAGTCCCCCAAATTTCCCCCTAAACACCCTGGCCAAAAAAATCTGTAGAACTCCTCCAGGGTTTGCTCCCCCCAGGGTCCCCCCAGCACATGGGGGTGTGCGAGTCCAAAACCATCCCCTTACCCTTTGGGGACTAACAGGCTCCACTCTCTTCCCCGACTCGGTCACAAAGGTACAAGAGGTTCCCCTTCATGCGAAGGGGATACCCCTATCTGCCCCCTGGCTTTTTGGGGGACCCCCCTTAAGCACCCCCATATTTAGGCCCTTTCAGGGTTTCATCTTTGGGGTGGGCTTTCCCAAATTTTTTCCCGAGACACCCCCTACAGGGGCAAACCCCCCACAGGAGGGGTTCCTCTTTTATTTCACCCCCACACTGAAAGGGGAAATTTGGGGGGCTATCTCTGGGTCAAAACTCACCAGCTGTCTTTTGGGCCCCAGGGTTAGTGGTACCCGCCTTTAACCAAAGGTTCCAAATAGGGGCATTTTTGGGCCCAAAATTATCTCATGCATTTAAACCCTGCACAACTCCCCGGGTGGATACCGTACCCCACAGACTGGATAGTGCCCCGCTCTGGGTAAAAACCCCTTATCCCCGTGGATACAGGGGACCCCCCAGTTTTTCCCTGGGCTAACTTATGCGGGAATGGGCTGCTATTGGGGGGGGCCAGGCCCCCAGATCCCCCGGAGCCCAGTTACACAAGTCATTAACTGAATGGGGGTGAATGAAACTCCCCACAGAGTTTAGAACACGCCCCATGCTGTTTTTGGGAAACTTAAAAAGTTCCTCCCTATTTGAACGTCCTTGCCCCGGGGCTGAGGGACAGAGCCACCATTGCCCGGGGCATGGCACCTCCGCACCTATCTCCTTTGGGGCCCCTTCTGGTCCCCCCTCCGGCACTTTTGATCTTTGGGGGGTCCTTCCCCGGGGGTTTTTTGGGGCCCTTTTTCTGGCCCCCTGGATCACGCGGGTGGCCCCAAAATGGAGAAGGGGATTTTCCCGGGTCAGTCATGGAGTTTCCACCAAAAAAGATTATTCTTTCCCCCAGGCCACTAGGTCGTCGCATTCTTGGGACCCCTTGCACCACCCAGCAAGCAGTGGGCTGGGCAGGGCATGCTGAATCGTCCCTTAAACCCCCCCTCATTTGGCTGGTGTACAGACCTCTGGTTGAAACCATTTTTGGGCTAATGAGGGGTCAAAAAATCTAGACCCGGGGGTTTTCCCCCTATGCTCCCTGATGTACCTCTGGGGTCGGACCATTCACTTTACCCCCAGCCGTGCCGGGGGCTCAGCCCTCAGCTTGGGGTATTCCCCGGCATCTTTTCAGCATAGTCATAATACCCTTTCTGGGGTTCACCGCTGGGAAGGGCGCCAAAATTTTCACTCCACGCCTTTGGCCACCCCTCTGTTGGCTATGCCCAAACACTGGAGGAAGGCTTTCCCCTCGTCCTCGGGGTCATCTTTTGCAGGCCTTCTTACGGGTTTGCCGTGCTCGCTGGCCCTCATCCTGGTGAAGTGGGGCTGGGGGCTCTTTAACCCGGGTGGCTTCTGTGGTAGCCATTGTTTCTCGGAGTGGTTTCTCCTTTTGCCCGTTTTTAAAACTCGCTGAGCCCGCGCTGGCGTGTTACCGCACCAGGGGTTTCAAAACTCCTCCATTGCCAAAGCCGTGTTTTAACTGAGTTGCAGCTTTAAAAACCCCATATAAAAGGTCTCTGAGGTTGCCCGACCCCCACCAATTTAGGGGTTCAACTCCCAAAGGGGAACCTTTTCCACGGGAACCGCAGCCCGGGGCGTTGCAACTTAAAGGGCCCCTTTTTAGCCACACTTTATAAACGCCACCCCAAACCCCCAGCCCGGGTTGCTTCACCTGTGCCAGTTTAGAAAGTCTTTTAACAAAACCCAAAAACGTGGAGACAAAGCAAAAGTTCTCTTCCCCCATGTGGGGGCTCACCAGTCCTAGGGGGCCCGGGCAAGGTGCCGCTTCCAGGAATATCCTGCTCACCCCAGCCTGCAAACCAAGCTCTTTTTCCCAAAAATCTCTGAGGAAAATCGCCTCCGCCCCCCCCCCCCCCCCAGCTCACCGACTTACCGGGTTACAGAGTGAAAAACGTGGGTGGCCCGGAAAAGTGGGAGCGACCTCCCACCCAGCTCTTGGCCGCTCCGGGAAAACCCGGCCCGGAGTAACTCTATCTGCGTTATGCTAAAAAAAGGATGTCAGTTGCCCAATGCATTGACACCTACATGCTGGCTTTTCCCACCCATACCCCGGCAAAACGGTGACACTACTCCCCTCAATGATTGTCCTTGCCCCCTCTTACAAAAAAAAATATATATATAATTTAAATTTTTAAAAAATTTTAAATTTTTTTTTTTTTTTTTTTTTTTGTTTTTTTGGTTTTTGGGGGTTTCAAACATTTAACTATTTATCTACTGGAGAACCTATATTACTATCTTCCTACAAAAAGGAGAGCCTATATACCCTACTAACTTAATTAGAGGTCCATACACCTACTTACCTAGTGGAGGGCCTATATACCTACCTACCTACTTCATATGTGGCCTTTTAACCTATCTACCTATTGGGAGATCTATATAACTGCCTACTTAGTGGTGGGCTTATATACTTTACTTACTAGGGGGGGGGTTGCATACTTACCTAAAAACTTAATAGAAGGCCTTTATAACTGTTCTGTGCTCACCATGTGTGCGAAGCATAAGTTGACAGGCAACTACACTCTTTCCCAGCAAGTCCTTGACAAGGACTGATGTCAGATTTTAACTTTAATGCAAGGGATAGTGTAAAACTAAAAGAATAAAAAGACATATAGGGATATATGTATATGTACACGGCTCTACATTCTCACAGTTCATGCAAGTCCGCTGCCTTGGGATAACCCTTTACTCCACTTTGTCCTTCAAACCACACATCCACACCCCTTGCCCCTTCGCTGCCCCCACCTGAAAAATATTTAACAAATCTCTCATTTTTTAAACCCCATACTCAAAAAATCTGGCCATGCCCTTTTCATCTCCCGCCCCGACTACTGCAACTCCTTCTGAGTGGCCTCTCGTCTAGCACTCTGTCCCCCTTTAAAGCACCCCCAAATCGCTGCCCGTCTTATTCATCTCTCCCTTGTCTCTTCGCCCCTCCACTCTGCCCAAACCCCTTTTCTGGTACCCATTGCCCAGCTAATTAATTTAAGTTACTAACCATGACCCACGGGTCTCCATAACCTGTTCCCCCCCAAAATCCTGCCTTTAAAACTTTTTTGATATCTCCTCTAAACAAACTCCCTCCCAAAAGGGCCTTTTTCTTGCCTTTTTCTTGTCAGCTCCTCACACAACCACTCCCAAAATTTCTTTCGTTCTTCACCCATACCCTGGAACTCACTGCCCCAACACCTCAGACTCTCCTCCACTTTCACCAGCTTCATAAGCAAACTGAAAACCCCTCTCTTCAGGATAGCCTATAACTAGAGATGGGCGAATCAATTCTAACGAAGTGGAATTCGTTTAGCATTTCAGGAAAACTTTGGTTCTGCATGAAGTTTTCTCCCTGTTTTCTCCCTGTTTTGCCCTGTTCATAGATTTCTCTCTGTTTTTCCTTGTTCATAATTTCTCTGTTCTGTTTAGCTCAAGGAGGGTGTGGCTAAAATGCATGCAAAGTTTCCTGTCAAGTTCTCTGAACAGTGCAAAAGGGAGGGACAGCAGTACCACCAACTTGGACAGGAGCACGGTCAGCTTCTGCACTTAGGGATGGCTGGACGCATACTGCTGTCTCTTGTCAATCGTCTCAGTGAACGACTGCTGGCACCATGAGTGTCGAGAAACAGAAACATCTGGACTGGTAGATGATATGAAAGACAGGCAGTTGTCTTCGGCAGAGGTGGTGGAGCCTTGTCTGGCTGAAATGTGAGGCGTGCCACTGACTGTTGCTGCGACAGGATGGACCACCACATCTGAAACACGTATGGTGACACTGCATGATGTTGATGCAGGGCTGTGGTGCCACCATTAGGTCCCTGGTCACGCTTTACTTTCTGCCCACAGATTCTATATATAGCAATGTTCACCTCCTCTGGTGTCTTGTCAAAAAACTGCCACACCGCCAAGTAGGTGACTTTACCACCAATGCTCCGCACTGACTGACTGTGGTTGTGGATATTGTATGTGGGCTGGTCAGGGCCAGGAAGACGGGTAGGCAGAGGTAGGCGATCGCCTAGGGCGCCTACCTCTGCCTGTCTCTAAGGGGCGCAGGCAGGGGCCCCGAACCTCCTGGATTCCAGGCCGCTGCCGTGGGCCTGAAGCGCCGGTGGTCCCTGTATGTGCGTCCGCAGGACGCACATGCAGCTGCGGGCTTCTGCGGAGCAGAGAGCGAGCGCTCCCTGCTCCGCAGAGAGCTACGGACCGGCTCACCGGAGGATCGCTGGATCCTCCGGTAAGCCGCAGGTCCGACACAGCGGGGCCGCCAGGACCTCATAGCGCTGAGGACCCGCCACGGACCCGTGCGGCTCAGGTGGCAGTGTCGTGATGAAGTGATGTCATCGTGACGCGGCCTGTCCTCGGGCGCACAGCGCGTCATAGGCTGTGCGCCTGAGGAGCTACCAGAGGAGCCCGCGGCTGGTAAAGAAGAGGAGCGCGCGGCCGGGAAGCAGGTAAGGTAAGTATTAATGTTGTTATTTTTACCTGAGAATGCCGCTATATCTATATGCCTGCCTGAGCCCCTATATACCCCTGCCTGCCTGAGCCCCTATATACCCCTGCCTGAGCCCCTATATACCCATATGCCTGCCTGAGCCCCTATATACCCATATGCCTGCCTGAGCCCCTATATACCCCTGCCTGAGCCCCTATATACCCATATGCCTGCCTGAGCCCCTATATACCCCTGCCTGAGTCGATATTTCCCCCTCCCTTGACCCCTTATTTTATATGTTCCCTTGCCCCTTTTCTTTTATGCCTTAATGACCCCTTTAAAACCCTCCCTGAGCCCCTATATCTATTTTCCCTGCCGAGCCCCTAAAAATCAAATATGCCTGCCTGACCCCCCCAAATTATACTACCCCGGGAGGACCCTATTCATGCCGGGCCCCCATCTATTTTGGGGCCCCTTATTAAACTTGGGGCCCCTATTTTCCCTGCCTGAGCCCAACCTATTTTTTTTTTTTCCCCCTGCCTTTGTGGGCCCCTTTTAAAACCTGCGGTCGCCCCTTTTAATTTATATACCGGGCTGTCAAAGGGGGGCAATATATACCGGGCCTGCTAAAGGAATAATATATTTTATATATAAAATTTTTTTTATAAAATTATATATTATATTATATATTAAGTAATATATATTTAACAAAAAAAACCTGCCTTGACTGAAAAAGGCCATATCTGTTTTCCCCAATGGGGTCCTAATTTTCCAGGGGGCCCTTTAAAACCTGTCTAACTGAGGGGAGGGAAATATACCTTTTTTTAAAGGGGTTTTACTGGAAATGTGGGATTTTTAAAAATATTTGTGTCCAAATCTGCGGGAAAACGTTTTGGGGGGGAAAACAACAGCCATGAAGGTGTGAAACCGGAAATTGGAGAAAAAAAGGGAAAACGGAAAGGGAGTGATAAAAAAAGACTTTCCCCGGGAGCCACAAAATTTGTAACATTCGTGTAATAAATTTTATTTCTGCCGGTCTACATACAATTTTGTATCTCCCCATATTTTGGTCACTTTTTTTGGTTTGGTGGTATATGATTTAGACCCTGTGAAAGTGATGGGTCACTTGTGGGGGGTCACTTGGGGTTCAGGGTTGGCAGGATTTTTTTTGGATCCTTTGCAGGGGGTAATTTAAAAAGGGGAAAGGCCAGGGCCCCCCTAAAGCAAAATTTTTCCCCCCAACCCCCCCCCCCCGCCATCCCTGCCAAACGAACTTTTTTCCCCAGGGACTTGCTGTTAGAAATTTTTGGAAAAAAAAGGGGTTTAAATTTTCACCTTACATACCCCATCATACTGTACCAAAAAAAAACCCCCTTTTTAACCCTAAAAACCAACATTACCAATAACACTACTACATGGGGGAACTGATTATCCCGCCAGAACATAAACCAAAAAATTTACCCCCCCAATTTTTACTGAAAAAATTCCCCACACTATTACTGATATTTACAAAAGGGGCCCAATTAGAAAAACCCCAAAATAGTAAACCCTTTTTGGGGTTTAATAAAACTAGTGTACACGGGGCTCTGTAGACTGTATATAACCCCCTTTCCCTGTGCCAAATTTTAGTGGTTGTTACCAGATAAAAGGTGTTTGCAAATTATTTTTAATTAATTTAGGGCCTCACGGGTTTGGGTTTTGGTCTGGGGAAAGGTTTTCCTTTCACTTTTTTTCTTTTTTCTCTAAGGGAAAACTTGCTCCATCCACCCTCGTCCCTGTAAAATTTTTAACAAAAAAATACCTGGGGAAATCCTTTTTTTTTTTTTAATCTTTTTCCCCAAATGAGTCCCCCCTCCCCTAATATACAAAATTTCCCCATTTATAAGGGCCCCAAAATGGAAATAATTTTACCCTGGAAATTATGGGGTCCCCCGGCGGTATGTAGGTAAAAAACGGGCCCCCCGGGCCCGGTTTAGCTAGGTCCCTTTGTCCCCAAAGGGCCCTTTTCCCTAGGTAGCTTGAGGAGTTTTGGCGGCCGGGCCCCCCGGGGGCAGTAGTTTGGGTTCCCTATGTGGGGTAAAATTGGGGGCCCCTTTTTGGTAGCTTAGGCCACCCTGTAGGTAGAAAAAGGCCCTCTGTAGATTAGCCCCCCAATTGTAGGCAGAAAAAAGGTCCCCCCCCCCTGTAGATTGGGGGCCCCTTGTAGGCAAAAATATTTCCCCCCCCGTAGATTAGACCCCCCTTGTAGGCAAAATTGTTCCCCCCCCTGAAAATTTAGACCCCCCTTTTTGGGCCCCAAAAATAGTCCCCCCCTGTAGATTAGAGCCCCCCTTGTAGGCAGAATCCCCCCTGTAGATTGGGCCCCCTGTGGGGAAATGGGTCCCCCCTGTGGGTTTTGGCCCCCTTGTGGGTTTAAAAAAACCCCCCCCCCTTTTGATTAGGCCCCCTTTTTTGGAGAATAGTCCCCCTGTTAGTTTGGGGGCCCCTTGTAGGCGGGAATAGCCCCCCCTGTGGATTGGGGCCCCCCTTGTAGGCAGAATACCCCCCCTTTTGGTTAGGGGCCCCCTGTGGCAAAATTTTCCCCCCCTGTGGGTTTAAAACCCCCCTGTAGGCATAGTTCCCCCCCCCCCAAGAAATTAGGGCCCCCTTTTTGGATATTTCCACCCCCCTTTGGGGCCCCGTAGGCTATTTTCCCCCCCCTTTAGTGCCCCCTGTTGGTTTTGTTCCCCCCCTTTTCTTGCCCCTGTAGGTATAGTTCTCCCCCCCCCCTTTAAAAGGGCCCCTGTAGGTTTTATTTCCCCCCCCTTTTTTTTTTGGGGCCCCGGGTGGGTTTTTATTTTCCCCCCCCTTCCCTTTTAGAGCCCCCCTGTAGGTTTTCCCCCCCCCCCCCTCCTTTAGAGCCCCCTGTAGGTATTCTTCCCCCCCCCCCCCTTCTTTAGAGCCCCCCGGGGGATTCTCCCCCCCTCCCCCCTTCCCTTTTTGACCCCCCCGTAGGTATTCTCTCCTCCCCCCCCCTCCCTTTTTAGCCCCCCTTTTGGTATTCTCCCCCCAAACCCCTTCCCTTTAAAAGCCCCCTGTGGTATTCTCACCCCCCACCCCTTCCCTTTTGGGGCCCCCCCTGTAGGTATTCTCTCCCCCCCACCCCCTTCCCTTTAGACCCCCCCTGAGGTATTCTCTCCCCCCCCAACCCCCCTTTTCCTTTTGGCCCCCCTTTGGTTTCTTCCCCCCCCCCCCCTTCCCTTTTTGGCCCCCCTGTAGGTATTCTCACCCCCACCCTTTTCCTTTAGAGCCCCCTGTAGGTATTTAAACCCCCCCCCCCCTTTCCCTTTTTAGGATTCCCCCCTTTTAGGTATTCTTTAACCCCCCCCCCTTTTCCTCAAATTACCTGGCCGCGCTCCCCCGATGTCTCCGTCTCCACCCAGCCCCAAGCCTGCGGCTTTAGGCTTGGGGGGGGCAGGAAGCTCGGCAGGCGGCGCGGTGACGTCACTTCCGCCGCCCCGCCTGCAAAACCCTGGGTTTACGGAAAGGGGCGGGGAGCGCCCCCAACCCCTCTCCCTGCCCCCCATTCATTTTAAATTTTGTTTTGCGCGTCGCCTCTGTAAAGCAAAGGGGGGGGCCTGCCGGCAGCCCCTCCCCCCCGGCTCCAAAAACCCCGGCCCCCGCAGTTTGGGGCCCCCCCGCAGTGAACTGTTGTGTTTCCCAATTTCCCGGCGGGACCCAGGGCGGCATCACGGGGGTAGCAAAAGGTGTTGCAGCTCCCGCGGGGCCCCCCCAACCAGGGGGCCCACCGTAGCAACGTACCCTGCTAACCCTGTAGTTCGCCCCTGCCCTTAAGTAGTCATATTTTTGGGTTTGGGTTTTTTGTAGGAGTTTTTTTTTAGTAAAAAAATTTCTTTCATCGTTTTATTTGCCATGTTTAGGGGGAAAATTTTTTTGGGAAAACTCTTATTTTGGGGGTTTATTAAAATGTTTTGGGGGGGTTAAAGGTTTTTGGGAAAAACCCAAATTTGTAAAGGGTTGATTTTCATTTTCCAGTAAAGGCGAGGGGGATGGGGATGAGACTTTTTCAAATATGAAAAAAGTTAAAAAACCAAGGTTTTGGCGGGGGGAGGGGAAAATTAGTGTGGGGGGGTTTGAATTTTTGGGGGAGCGAAGGGGGGGGGGGGGGGCCTTTAAAGTTTTGTACTGGGCCTAGGGCCCCAAAAAATGCCTTGCCCCGGGCCCTGGGGTTTGGGGGGTTTTTTTGGTGCCGGAATATTTTTTTGTCCAGTTGACTCTGGGGGTGAGTTTTAGCTTGTTTTTAAATTGTATTTAACATCAGAAAACCCCCCCCCCCCCCCCTTCCCCCCCCTTCCCACCCCCCCCCCCCCCATATGGAGCAATTTTTAAACGAGCGAGTTGCTCCTTCCCTTTCCCTTTAAGATGTTCAGAAAATTTTATGTCAAATTTAGTCAGAGGTTTAAATATTTGTAAATTTTAATTGGTAAGACTCACCCCCACTTTCATAACTTCCCTATTTTTTAAACCCTTTGGGACCCATCTCCCAACAAATGTAGTAGACTAATATTTCACTGCCCCACCTGTTTTGTGTTGGATTCCCAAAAACAGGGGCCCCTCTTAAAGATTTGTTTTAAGGGCCCCTTTAAGTTCCCCCTTTTTTTATTTATTTTTAAAATTTCCCCAATTTTTATTTTAAAGCTTGCTTTGGTTAGGGATTTTTGTTTTTGTTTTGCTTAATAGTTCGTAGACAGTCATGTTGTTCTTTGAAAAAATTTTTTACAATTCCCATTTTTTGCCGGGTTCATGTTCGTTTCGAGTTCTTTTTCCCTTTTGAAAAAGTATCAGGTTTCCCTTTTTGGGGTTTGGGCCCATTTTTATCCGGGGGCACTATCCCTTGTTCTGTTTTTTTGGGTTTTGTTTTTCTTTGGGGTTTTAGCTCTATTGCTCCCACAGAGAGGGCTTTTAAAAGAGGGACTCAAAAATCTATTTATTTAAATCTAAATCTTTATAAAAAGATCCACGCAGTGACAAAAATTTTCCACATACGGGTAAGGGGGCCTTTTTAAAGGGGGAAGAAACATGAGCTTTATGGGGAAAACCCAAATAAAATTTAAAAAAAAAAAGGGTACATAAAATTTTTTAATGTGACTACAATAATTGTCTTATACTGAACTTTAGATGGTTTTTAAAAACGGGGGTTTAAAACAAATTTTTTTTCTCACGGGAAAGTTACTTTTGAGGAGTGGGCCAAATTTACCCTGTGTTTATTTTGGAAAAAGTTTTAATTGAGCGTTCCCCGCAATTTTTTGTTTCCCAGGGGTTTTTGGCCCTCAAAAAATTTCCCCCCCCCCCCAAAAATTTTAAATTTAAAGGGGACCATCATTTTTTTTATAGGCCGTTTCGGGTTTTTTTTTTTTATATTTTACTTGAACCCCCAAATTCCCCAGAAAATGTCTGTTTTTTCATCATTTTTTTTTTTTTTAATATATTTTTAGAATTTTTATTTTTATTTTTGTCATTTTTAACCCTATTTCGTGATCAATGTGGTTTTTTCCCTTTCTTTACCCCCTTTAACCCGCCAGGGGAAATTTTTTTTGCCCTTTTCGGGGACAGGGCCCCTTTTTTTAAATCTGTCATGTGTCACTTTATGTGAGAATAACTTTTTTTGAAAATTTAAAACCATCCATGTGTTTCAGAGTTTGGGGTTTTTTTCTAAACATATTGTGTTTTAATTTATTTAAAAAAATTTTTTTCCCTGAAAATGCTTTTTTTTTGTGAAAAATATAAAAAAAATTTTTTGGAAAAATTTGAAAAATTTTCCCCAAAATTTTAAACTTAAAAATTTCTGTGTTTAAGACAGATATTTTATTCCATAAAAATATTTTTATAACTAGAACCCTCCCCATTTTTCTGGGGTTTTTGGCATTTTTTTTTAAATGTTTTTTTTTTTTTTTAGACATTAGGGGGCTTAAAAAAAATTTAGTATTTAATTTTCAAAATTTTCAAAAAAAATTTGCAATATAAAATTTTTTTGAGACCAGTCCAGTTCTAACGTGACTTGGTTTTGGGCCCTGTATGTTAGTTACCCCCAAAAATTGCCCTAAATCTAAAAAAAACTCACCCCTTAAAGTATTAAAAAACTGCATTTGGGGAAATTTTTTTTAACCCCCATTAGGTTTAACGGGAAATTTAAAAAGAAAAATGGAATTTGAAAATTTAAAAATTTTCCCCCTCTTTTTTTGCAGTTTTCAATTTTTTTTAAATGCTTATTCACAAAAAATACGGTTTTTTGGGGATCAGGGATTTTAAAACTTAAAAATTGATTCCCCGATTCGCCTTTTTTCAGAGATTTTAAATATGTGGCCCTAGTGCTTTTTTGGGCTAAACCCCACAAGCCCCGAATAGGAGGGCACCACTGGATTGGGTCTCATTTTTTTTACGGATTTTTTTTGGGGGCCCAATTTCATTTTTGGGGACACCCTAAGGTGCAAAAAAATTAATAAAATCCCCTATAAATACCAAAAAATTGGGAAAAAACTACACCCCTTACGGAATTTTCCGGGGTGGGGTGGGGTTATTGCCCCCCAAAAAGGGTGCCCCAAAAAATTTTTTTTAGGTTAGGCTTAAAAAGGGAAAAAAATTTTTTTTTTTTCCCAAAAATCTGCAATTTTAGCTAAAAATTTTTAATTTTTAAAAGGATCCTGGAAAAAAAAGGCCCCCAAAACCTTGTTACGTAATTTTTTTTAAAGTACGGAAAAAACCCTAAATGGGGGGTTTGTAAATTGTTTTTGGGCCCTTTTGGCGGGGGGTTTTACAAGGGAGGGAACGCTATTTGGCTTTTGGAACGCAGATTTTTGGTGGACCCATTTTCGCATTTAAAACCCCCAAAGGGTACGAAACAGGTAAAACCCTTTAAAGAAGTCCCCCTTTTTGGGTTTCCGCCCCGGTCATAGACTCATCTAGGGGTTATTGAAATTTTTGGGGTGCAAGGGTTCCAAAGTTTTTTTTTTTTTTTTTTTGTTTGGGCTATAAAAGGGGGGGGAAAAAGGAAATTTCCCTCATTGTTTTTTTGGGGAAAAAATTTACGATTCACCGTGCTTAAAAATTGACAGGATTTTCTTTCCCTAGGGGGTTTTCGGTTCAATTGAATTATATAGTTTTTATTTTTTTTTTTATTTTTATTATTTTTCCCACAAAAAAAAAATTTAGGTCTATAAAAAATTGCTTTTTTTTTGTTGTCCTGTTCTGATACCAAAAACTTTTTAAAAAGGTTTTTGTTTTCGGAGCTAAAAAAAAAAAAAAATTATGGCTTGTTTTTTGTGGGATGATTTGACGTTTTTTATTAGTACCCTTTAGGGGGGGGAAATTTTCCCGCTTTGATCATTTTTTTTAAAGGGTTTTTGTGAGGCATTTTAAAAAAACACTTTCCCTTTGGTAGTGTTTTTTATTTTTTTTTTTTAACAGGGGTTTCCCCGGGGCAGTTTTAAACTGGAACTTATAGTATTACTCAGCGGGTAAATTCGATTTCAGGGGATCCCCTCAATTTTAAAATTTTTTTATTTTTTTACTCCCTTTTACAAAATAAAAACACTTTTATTTTTAAAAAGGGGAAAAACACGTTTTTGCATTGCCATAGTTTGAGGCCAAATTTTTTTATTTTTCTGTGAAAGGGGAGGGTGTGGGGGCTTTTTTTTTTGGGGGGAAGGAGATGACTTTTTTTTTTGGTATCATTTTTGGGGGGATTTTTTAAATCTGTTTTAAATCGTTTTTTGGAAGGCAGGGTGAAAAAAATTTACTGAAAATCCTAGTAATGTTTTTTTTTTTTTTAAAACCAGCGTCCACCGTGAGTACCCAAATGACCAGTTAGCTTTACTCTCTGGGCGTTTACGTTTTGGGCGTTACCCATTTTTTAATTTTTTTTATTTTGAAGCCCCCTTTAAAAAAAAAAGTTTTTTTTATTGTGTTAAATAATATTTATGCATCGTTGTTTCTGAGAAGCATAACCCTTTTTTTTTTTCCCTATACATAGCTGTTTAAGGAATTTTTTTTCAGGGGTGGAAATGAAGTTTTATTTGGGAAAATTGGCGTTTTTTATGAGTTTTGATGCTTTTTTTCCCTTTTTTGTTTGCAGGGTGTTAAAAATCGCAATTTTGTGAATGTTTTTTTTTTTTTTGATTTTTTCGGGTTTTACTGTACGGGTTAATTAAAATGACAGATTTTTAGGGGGGGGGTTTTCGCACGGGGCAAAACCAAATTTGGGGACTTTTTTTTATTTTTGTTTCCCTTTTTTGGGGGGATTTGGGGTTTTAAAGGGAGAAAAAAAGGGGGGTGTACGTGTTTTTAATTTTATTTTTTTTGTTTGTGTTTTACTTTTTTTACTTTTTTTTAAATTTTTCACATTTTTTTTTCTTTTCCCAGTGGGGATTTGTAACAAACAAATCCCCCTTTGGGGAATAAACAAAACGTTTGTTTTCTGTTTGAATAGGAGACCCGGGGCCAGCCCTTTTCTGCCGTGCACAGGGGCGCCCCCTGGGGAAAATATGAAACCATGTTTTTCCAAAAATGCATTTTCCAAGTAGGATGTTTGGGGGTCCTTATTGGAGTTAGTAAATCACTGTATATATAAGGTTTCCCCTGTTTAAAAGGTGGTGTAAACCCCCAGACTTGATAATAGAAAAAGGAGTTTTTCTTCATAGAAAGGGTTTCATTTAGAGGTTTGCAATTAGGTTTTTAAATTTGTGTGTATAAAAAGGGTTAAATGTTATACATAAGAAAAGGTTTTGCTTTTTAAAAAATTTCCCCAAAAATTTTTTTGTAGGGGCCTTTTTTTGACAACCCCCGTGTTTGCCCGTGGCTTTCTTTCTGGGTTTTTCCCTTTTGGTTTCAAATTTTTGGGGTTTGGCGTAACCCCCCACCCTTTAAAGACCCGGACTGTTTTGACCTTTCATTCCCCTGATGGGGCCCCGCATTAGCGCGTGGGGGTTTTTTTTCCGCCCAGTTGGGGTCCCCCAATTAGGGCAGGGACGCCAAAAAGGGGCAGTGGGCCCGGGTGGCAGTCAGGGCCCACTGCAAACCCCCTTGACGTGAAATTTTTTTTATATATGCCCCCGGGGGGGCAAACCCTTTTTAGTAGAAAAAAAAGGACCTATTTATCTTTTAATAGAAAAATTTCAAATGTAGCAAAATTTTTTACAAATGTAAAAATGAATAAATAAAATTAATTTCCTATTAATATTTTGGGAGGGACATTCCTTGTTGCTTTTGGGGCCCTTTTTTCTAGAAACAAGGGGGAAAAGTATGTTTAATTGTCTAAAGGGCTACAAAATCATTAGTTTTCCCTAAACAACCCATCAGAGCGCATTTTCATTTTTCCGGCACTAAAATGAAAATGAAAGGGGGGCGCTCTGTTTCTTTGCTTTGGGCAACAAAGTGAGTTTTGACCTAGGGAAATTTTTAAAAATGTGGCCCCAAAATCAACCCAAATCGGAAAACCAAATTTTTAAAACAAGCCTCTCCTACAATAACATGGTGGGTGCCTGGGTTTTTCATTGGATTAAAAGAAATTGACCAATGAAAGGCTTGCAGTCTAGGTACTCAAACAGAAACAAATACAAATATCTTTTAAAAGCATCAAGATTGATGTCTAGGATTTCTTGCATTTTGTACTACAGTCTGCCCTTAATAACTGAGTTGTGGTATTGTCACTGTCACGGCTAACATGTAAAAAGACGATGGATCCTCCAGGTCGCACACAGGTTTTAGCTTAAAACCACGTTGCAAGGAGATTATAACGTGCCCCCTGGTTTTCACCCTTTAACCATTGTACAATGATCTGATCTTAGCTTCAGAGAACTCTCGGGTTACTACCTTTGAAATGGTCACCTACAGCGACAACTGATGTCCAAAAGCTGCACGATGTCCAAAAGTAAGTAGACGGCATAGTTGGGCAAGCAGTGGGTCGAGGTAGGTATGATTCCTGCAAGGTTAGAGTTGAAAGCAAAAGTCTGGAAAGGCAGTTGACAAGAAGCAAGGTCAAAAGACAAGCCAAAGTCAATACCAAGAATTATCACAAAGTCTCTTGGCTCATTACAATTACTCTCCAGTACTTTCTTTATATGTTCTTTGTGTATTTATCCAGACTTTCCTTACAGTTTCTTACAAATGTACTTGCCTTTTATGTAATGATGACAACTGTGGTCTTCCTTGGCATCTTTTCAGTAATTTTTATCACAAGTCTTCTGGTTTAATTTTGCCAGAATAGAAAGAAGCACATCACAAGAATATTAACTATAATAAAGAAATGCTATATTTAACTATGGTATTGTCTGAAGTTCAAGTTACCCTGTTTACCATGAAAAATCTTGCTTACCACTATTTTAATGATCAGTCCGAATTCTAATAAAATACTCTGCCTGATTATTAGTTGAACTGTGTGGCTGTAGGATCAGTGCAGGGCAGGGAAGATGGAGGAATGGGACATGTACCCTGTTTCCCCAAAAATAAGACATCCCCCGAAAATAAGACCTAGTGCATTTTTAATGCAATTCAGAGTTTGGCTGCTTATGTCGATGTTTGTGATGAAATCACTACAGTATATTAATACAAGTTGATTTTTTTGTTCAATAATAAATTTTAATTCTTGTTCATGGAAAAACAAGACATCCCCTAAAAATAAGTCTTAGCTTGTCTTTAGGAGCAAAAATTAATATAAGACACTGTCTTATTTTTGGGGAAACAGGGTATATGGCATTGTGTTTTCTGCCAGGACACATTGCTGGGTGTTGGGGAGGAAAGTAAACCACCAGATCACCAGCTAACAGCAAGGTTCATATACTGTCTGACCTGTTTAAATTCTTATGTAGAACTGTACAGAAATATTCTTTATTCTAAATGCATACAATTATATCGGCTCCTAAGCGTTTCCCCTACAGTTACTATTTACTGCACATATACACTACCGGCCACTTTATTAGGTACACCTGTCCAACTGCTCGTTAACACTTAATTTCTAATCAGCCAATCACATGGCGGCAACTCAGTGCATTTAGGCATGTAGACATGGTCAAGACAATCTCCTGCAGTTCAAACCGAGCATCAGTATGGGGAAGAAAGGTGATTTGAGTGCCTTTGAACGTGGCATGGTTGTTGGTGCCAGAAGGGCTGGTCTGAGTATATCAGAAACTGCTGATCTCCTGGGATTTTCATGCACAACCATCTCTAGGGTTTACAGAGAATGGTCCGAAAAAGAAAAAACATCCAGTGAGCGGCAGTCCTGTGGGCGGAATTGCCTTGTTGATGCCAGAGGTCAAAGGAGAATGGGCAGACTGGTTCGAGCTGATAGAAAGGCAACAGTGAACAAACCACTTTTTTCTCCACTAAAGATAAATAGGGGGAGAAACACTTCCTACAAAGATAATTGTTCCCGGATATACCCAAGGCAATATCAATACAAAACCACAATCAATGGTATAAGTCCTAGGAAAACTAATAAAACATAACCTTTAATAATTATTAATAAAAAAGAGGGGTAAACACTACACTAACTTAACAGGAAAATACCCTATCACCCCTGACTACCTATAACAATTGGGACAATCGTCCTAATAAGGACGGTCCCAAACCGGAACCTACCTAAACTGTACCCTACCACTAGCTAGAAAAGGATGCAATCATCCAAATAACAGAAATGAAAAACTAATGAGCCACAATAACAACGTACACGAAACATCCCAAACAATGTGTTCAATATTAGGAACAACACACCACTTCCAACGCGTTTCCCCCCCAACAGAATAATTGGGGTTCATCAGGGAAAATACAGGGTGGTGTACAGATGATAGTTAGATGTAAACCTCATTAATAAGAACCATAATACAAAGTAAGGTTCAGAATGGTCCAACAAAGGATCCTAATAAGTAAAGGCATACAACCTGGAGTCCTAAATGACAGCAAAACGGATCCCCAGGAGTCAATACATGGTAGTCAGCGATGATTGGACAACTAAGGTCCAATAAAACAGCTATATATATGTTTCCCTGCAAATAAACTAACTCTAATCAGGTGTACTCACCAAACGTAGATCGCTGGTCCACAGCGTACATACTGCTCAAACGCGCATGCGCGAACCATGCGCGATGGAGGATGCAAGGCTTGCTCATTTGTTAATGTTTCAAAAAGCTTTAAATGTCTCACAACAGGACAGAATTTTGACATGCGAAGTTATGCAAACTGTAAAAGCAAGGGTATTATATATCAGTGTACGTGTGAATGTCCTCTCATGTATATTGGGAAAACCAAACGTGAATTTAGACGGCGCATATTGGAACACGTTGGTGACATTAAACATCATCGTGACTCTCCCCTTGCGCGCCATATGATTTCCAAACATATGATGAATCCTCTATCTCTTTCCTTTTCTGTTGTAGAGGTTGTGAAGCCATCGGTACGTGGTGGTGATTTCGATCGCAAATTACTCCAACGTGAGGCTCGATGGATATATCTGTTGAAAACCGTAAAGCCTTGTGGCTTAAATGAGAATCTATCGTTTGCTGCCTTTATCTAATTTTGTCCAGTGCCATGCATTAGTATTATTTATTTATTATTTTTTTCTCAGTTAATATTTTCATCAATATTATTATTTTGTTTCCCTAGCACTAGTCATGTCTTGTACTTAATTTTAGATATTATGTTTATCCCTTTTTGGTTAATTATTTGTGGGTTTTATCTGACACCCTATCAAGTTTATTATCTCTTGATGCTTATGTTACCTTGATCCTTCGTATCTTGTAGGTCTGTGGTACGTTTGCGCGTGGTTGCCTTGGTTACGCATTTCCCCTTTGCATCATTTACATTGAGGTAGCTAATGCTCCCTTTACTGCGCTCTGAGTACTTGGTACGCATGCGTGATTTGGGCTTGACGATGTGCCCTTCAGTTATCGCGGGTACTGTGTTTTTGTTTTTCTTGCACGCATGCGCAAGTAAGGCTCAATGACGCGCTCATTTTTGATCACGGGAGCAGTTGTTTATTCACGCGATATGTGGTTCGCGCATGCGCGATTGAGCAGTATGTACGCTGTGGACCGGCGATCGACGTTTGGTGAGTACACCTGATTAGAGTTAGTTTATTTGCAGGGAAACATATATATAGCTGTTTTATTGGACCTTAGTTGTCCAATCATCGCTGACTACCATGTATTGACTCCTGGGGATCCGTTTTGCTGTCATTTAGGACTCCAGGTTGTATGCCTTTACTTATTAGGATCCTTTGTCGGACCATTCTGAACCTTACTTTGTATTATGGTTCTTATTAATGAGGTTTACATCTAACTATCATCTGTACACCACCCTGTATTTTCCCTGATGAACCCCAATTATTTTGTTGGGGGGAAACGCGTTGGAAGTGGTGTGTTGTTCCTAATATTGAACACATTGTTTGGGATGTTTAGTGTACGTTATTATTCTCTCTCATTAGTTTTTCATTTTTGTCATTTGGATGATTACATCCTTTTCTAGCTAGTGTTAGGGTATAGTTTAGGTAGGTTCTGGTTTGGGACCGTCCTTATTAGGACGATTGTCCCAATTGTTATAGGTAGTCAGGGGTGATAGGGTATTATTCCTGTTAAGTTAGTGTAGTGTTTACCCTCCTTTTTTACTAATTATTATTAAAGGTTATATTTTATTAGTTTTCCTAGGACTTATACCATTGATTGTGGTTTTGTATTTATATTGCCTTGGGTATATCCGGGAACAATTATCTTTGTAGGAAGTGTTTCTCCCCCTATTTATCTTTAGTGGAGAAAAAAGTGGTTTGTTTACCTTGATTTTCTTAGTCCTTCCTGAGTTGGACTTTTCTTAGGTTTATTATTTATTATTTATTGTCACTGGACGGTTTATGGCGCATCTATTTACTTTCAATTCAGATAGATGGTTGGCAGAGGCGGATGGTGTGTTTTCAGATAAGGAATATAGTTGCTCACAGAGAGGTGAAGTCTCCCTTACACAGATTTTTTAAGAACTTAATCAAAAATATAGATTGTATATCAAATCCTGGTGGGAGTTAAAGTCGTTAGAAAATTATGTTAAAAATAACATAGTCCCTAAGGGACTACGGATTACAATTGTTCCAGCACAGAGATCTAGAAATGCAGAGGTTATGAAACAGTGGAAAAAGAAGCCATGCTTCCTATTGCTTTTTTCATAAATATACTAATAGAGGAAGAAAAAATATTTTGGAAAGATCTCATAAACCCCTTAAAGAAATTGCAGAAAAATCTTTAAAATTTAAAGGAGATGTAGAATTCAATCAAAAGAGGTAGAATTGCAGAAAAACCCATTATCGATTCACGGCACATCTCAAAGAAAGAAAACACCATCAATTTGTTGGGGATCTTTGTGAATTCCGTGAAAATAGGGTATACTCAGTTGAGAATAGACCCTCTCCCAATTTGAATACTGTGTCTGATCATTCTTCATCTGATACGGATACATCTGAAACTGACCCTAGACGTAATCGCAACAAGGTATTTAGTAGGTCACCATACCGTACTAGATATCAATCAGAAAACAGATCTAGATGGCAGGTGAGCAAAAATCCGAGAAGAGGAGGGACGAGGGGGAGAAAAAACTCCCGAGTCGAAAATATTACTCCATCCACACAACCATCTGGATCCTCTGCCTCTGCCTCCAGCTCTTCAACAGTTACAGCTTCTGTTGGCCCCTCCATGTACCCCAATGGGCCCTCACAACCAAAAGAATTACAACAGGCTACATCTGGTCCATCTCAGCCATCTTTTTTAGAGAGGATTCTGTTAGACAAGTAGAAGGTGGCCAATTAACTCAGAGCTTTGATGACAATGCTAATCAAATTATTAACCTTTCTGATAAGACGTTGACTGACATAGAAACTCGAGTTATAGGTCGAGGTCTTTCTTTTGTACCGAATAGATCGTTGAATACCTTTGAATGGATTAAGGATATTAATCTATTCGCTAGAAGGTTGAAATGGAAGAAATATGTTAAATTGAGAGATAAAAGACAGTGTTTATCCCTTGGTATTGAAAATGAAGATCTCTCTGGGGTCCAATCTCTTGTGGACCTATTAGAGGAGAATGAAAGAGATGGATCTATTGGTCCATTCTCCTCTTGTCGTACCAAGAGTACTAAGATGCCGCCTGTGATGGATGACAACATTGACATGTTTGTCCGTATGGTATGTGATGGCATTGAGAGGATCAAGGGTGAGGAGATAATGACAATGCATGATTTCAATCTTCCCAGGGATGAATATAATGCCTTAAAGAGTTTGGAACAGGATAAAACAATTGTGATCAAACCCTCGGATAAGGGTGGGAATGTTGTCATCCTTAACCACTCCGATTATAAGAACATGTGTCTTCAGATTCTTAGGGACACTCAGGGTTATAGGTTACTCAAGAATGATCCTACTGCCAAATTCTTGAGTGAACTAAAGGATATTCTTGATGATGCGTTATCCTCGAAATTGATTGATTCTAATGAATATCAATTTTTGCTACCTGTACATCCACAGTTATCTACATTCTATGGCCTTCCGAAGGTCCACAAGGGGTTATCTCCCTTGAAATGTAGGCCAATTATTTCTGGGATAGGGAATATCTCTCAAAATATCAGTATCTATGTTGATCAAATTTTACGATCATTTGTCACCTCTCTCCCGTCCTATATTAGGGATACAACGGATTTGTTGCTTAAACTTGAGGATATAGTTATTGAAGGTGATTTCTGGCTCTGTAGTATTGATGTTGAGGCCCTCTATAGCTCTATACCCCACAATAGGGGGTTGGAGGCTGTTGATTACTATCTGTCCACTAGGAGTACCTTTATATGGGCTCATGGTGATTTTGTTCTGAGGCTGCTCCAATTTATTCTTACACATAATTTCTTTGTGTTTGATCGGCAGTTCTTCCACCAGCTCAGGGGCACGACAATGGGGAGCCCGGTGGCCCCCACATACGCTAATTTGCTCCTGGGCTGGTGGGAGAATACTGTCGTCTTTTCAGAGCAGCATCAGAGTGTCCTGGACAATATTGCCTTTTGGGGTAGATATATTGACGACATCATTGTCCTATGTACTGGGTCTAATGAATCAATTTGCTCATTTGTTGAGGGCCTCAATGTTAATGCGTTGGGTCTCAGATTTACCCATGAGATCAACTTTGTTGAGTTAGTTTTCTTGGACTTACGGATTATAAAGGGTCAGAATGGCACTTTGGAAACAACAACCCACCGAAAGAGTACGGCAGGGAATAGCCTTCTAAGGTGGGAGAGTGCTCATCCACTAAACCTTAAACGTGGCATCCCTAAAGGTCAATATATAAGGATGCGGAGGAATTGCTCTAATCTAAGATCTTTCAAGGTGGAGGCTGATTCTTTGAAAAAAAGATTTCTACAGCGGGGGTATCCCAAGAAGGTTCTATCTGAGGCATATAATTTTGCACGGGATAGTGAGAGGAGTAATTTTTTACAAAAACGTGATGCTGATCCATTGCCCAATGTGGTAAGAATTGTGGGCACATTTGATCAATCTTCATCACGTATACGTGATTTGATTACAAATTTTTGGCCACTTTTGACGCAGGACTCGGATATTTCAGAATTCATCGAATCCCGTCCTAGTATTACGTTTAGAAAGGGAAGGAGTATTGGGGATTCCTTGGTACACAGTCATTATACATCCCCGAGGTCTCCAAGTACATGGCTTTCATCTGGGATAACTGGTACCTTTAAATGTGGAGGATGCAAGGCTTGCTCATTTGTTAATGTTTCAAAAAGCTTTAAATGTCTCACAACAGGACAGAATTTTGACATGCGAAGTTATGCAAACTGTAAAAGCAAGGGTATTATATATCAGTGTACGTGTGAATGTCCTCTCATGTATATTGGGAAAACCAAACGTGAATTTAGACGGCGCATATTGGAACACGTTGGTGACATTAAACATCATCGTGACTCTCCCCTTGCGCGCCGTATGACTTCCAAACATATGACGAATCCTCTATCTCTTTCCTTTCTGTTGTTGAGGTTGTGAAGCCATCGGTACGTGGTGGTGATTTTGATCGCAAATTACTCAACGAGAGGCTCGATGGAAATATCTGTTGAAAACCGTAAAGCCTTGTGGCTTAAATGAGAATCTATCGTTTGCTGCCTTTATCTAATTTTGTCCAGTGCCATGCATTAGTATTATTTATTTATTATTTTTTTCTTAGTTAATATTTTCATCAATATTATTATTTTGTTTCCCTAGCACTAGTCATGTCTTGTACTTAATTTTAGATATTATGTTTATCCCTTTTTGGTTAATTAATTTGTGGGTTTTATCTGACACCCTATTAAGTTTATTATCTCTTGATGCTTATGTTACCTTGATCCTTCGTATTTGTAGGTCTGTGGTACGTTTTTCGCGTGTTGCCTTGGTTACGCCCTTTCCCCCTTTTCATCATTTACATTGAGGTAAACTAATGCTCCCTTTACTGCCTCTGAGTACTTGGTACGCATGGTGATTTTGGGCTTGACGATGTGCCTCAGTTATCGCGGGTACTGTGTTTTTGTTTTTCTTGCACGCATGCGCAAGTAAGGGTCAATGACGCGCTCATTTTTGATCCGGGAGAAGTTGTTTATTCACGCGATATGTGGTTGCGCATGCGCGAATGAGCAGTATGTACGCTGTGGACCGGGAATCTCGTTTGGTGAGTACACCTGATTAGAGTTAGTTTTTTTTGCAGGGAAAAATATATATAAACTGTTTTATTGGACCTTAGTTGTCCAATCATCGCTGACTACCATTTTATTGACCCCCTGGGGGTCCGTTTTGCTGTCATTTAGGACTCCAGGTTGTATGCCTTTACTTATTAGGATCCTTGTTGGACCATTCTGAACCTTACTTTGTATTATGGTTTTATTAATGATGTTTACATCTAACTATCATCTGTACACCACCTGTATTTTCCTGATGAACCCCCAATAATATTTTGTTGGGGGGAAACGTTGGAAGTGGTGTGTTGTTCTAATATTGAACACATTGTTTGGGATGTTTATGTACGTTATTATTCTCTCCTCATTAGTTTTCATTCTGTCATTTGGATGATTGCATCCTTTTCTAGCTAGTGTTAGGTACAGTTTAGGTAGGTTCCCGGGTTTGGGACCGTCCTTATTAGGGCGATTGTCCCAATTGTTATAGGTAGTCAGGGGTGATAGGGTATTTTCCTGTTAAGTTAGTGTAGTGTTAACCCCCTTTATTAATAATTATTAAAGGTTATATTTTATTAGTTTTCCTAGGACTTATACCATTGATTTTGGTTTTGTATTTATATTGCCTTGGGTATACGGGAACAATTATCTTTGTAGGAAGTGTTTTCTCCCCTATTTATCTTTAGTGGAGAAAAAAGTGGTTTGTTTACCTTGATTTTCTTAGTCCTTTCCCGAGTTGGATTTTTTTAGGTTATCTATTTATTTTTTATTGTCACTGGACGGTTTATGGGCGCATCTAATTTACTTCATTCAGATAGATGGTTGGCAGAGGCGGATGGTTGTTTTCAGATAAGGAATATAGTTGCTCACAGAGAGGTGAAGTCTCCCTTACACGATTTTTAAAGAACTTAATAAAAAATATAGATTGTATATAAAATCCTGGGGGATTTAAAATCGTTAAAAAATTATTTTAAAAAAAACATGTCCCAAAGGGGACTAGGATTACAATTTTCAGACAGAGATCAAAAATGCGAGGTTATAAAACGGGGGGAACAAGAAGCCACTGCCCTCTTTGCTTTTCATGAATAACTAATAGGGGAAAAAAAAATTTTTTGGAAAGATCTCTAAACCCCTTAAAAAAATTTGCAAAAAAATCTTTAAAATTTTAAAAGGGAGTTGTAAAATTCAAAAAAAAAGAGGTAAAATTTTCAGAAAACTTGACGATTACGGACATCTAAAAAGAAGAAACACCCATCAATTTTTTTGGGGATCTTTGTGAATTCCGTGAAAATAGGGTATTCATTTAAAATAGACCCTCCCCCAATTTGAATCTGGTTGATCTTTCTTTCATCTATAATACATCTGAATGCCCCTAACGTAATCGCACAAGGTATTTAGTATTCCCATACCGTATAGATATCAAAAAAAAACAGATTAGAGGAGGTGAGCAAAAACCCGGAAGGGGAGGGGGGGGGGGAAAAAAAACTCCGGCGAAAATATTACTCCTCCACACAACCATCTGGTCCTTGTCTGCCTCCAGCTCTTTAACAGTTCGCTTCTTTGGCCCTCCATCATCCCCCATCGGCCCACAACCAAAAAAATTACAACAGGCTACATCTGGCCATCTAGCCATCTTTTTTGAGAGGATTCTTAGACAAGTAGAAGGGGTTCTTACTAATTTTGGATGACAATGCAAATTTCAAATTATTAAACCCTTTTGAAAAGACGTTGCTACTAAAAACCGGTTTGGTCGAGGTTTTTTCTTTTGTAGAATAGATCGTTAAATATTTTAAAAGGTTTAAGGTATTAATTATTGTAAAAGGGTTAAAAATGGAAGAAATATTTTAAATTGGAGAAAAAAGACATTTTTATCCCTTGGTATTAAAAATGAAGACTTTGGGTAAAATCCTTGGGGACCTATTAAGGAAAGAAAGAGATGGATTATTGGCCCTTTCCTCTTGTCGTCCCCAAGAGTACTAATTTTGCCGCCTGTGAGGATGCAACTTAAAGTTTGTCCGTAGGTATGTGGGGAATTGAGAGGATAAAGGGTGAGGTAATGACAATCATGATTTCAATTTTCCCCAGGGATAATAAAATGCTTAAAAGTTTTTGGAAAGGATAAAAAAATGTGACAAACCCGGATAAGGGTGGAAAGTTGTCATCTTAACCATCGATTTAAAAATGTGTCTTAGTTCTTGGGACACTCAGGGTTAAGGTTACTCAAAGATCCTACTGCCAAAAACTTGAGGAACTAAAGGAATTCTTGAAGATGCGTTATCCTCGAAATTGATTGATTCTAATGAATACAATTTTTGCTACCAAAAACCAAGTTATCTAATTCTTTGGCCTTTCCCAAGGCCCCCAAGGGGTTATTCCCTTGAAAGTAGGCCCCAATTTTTTTGGGGTGGGAATTCTCTAAAAATATCGTTTATGTTGATCAAATTTTACGTATTTTTCACCTCTTCCCGTCCTATATTAGGGTACAAGGATTTGTTGCTTAAATTGAGGTATAGTTTTGAAAGGGGATTTCTGGCTTGTAGTATTGATGTTTTAGGCCCTCTTAGCTCTATACCCCCCAATAGGGGGTTGGAGGCTTTGATTACTATCTGTCCACTAGGGGTCCTTTATTGGGTCATGGTGATTTTTTTTCTGAGGCTGCCCAAATTTTTCTTAACATAATTTCTTGTGTTTGAGGCAGTTCTTTCCCCCATCAGGGGGACGACAAAGGGGGCCCCGGGGCCCCCACATACGCAAATTTTCTTGGGCTGGTGGGAGAATACTGTCGTCTTTTTAGAGCGATCGGTGGCCTGGACAATTTTGCCTTTGGGGTAGATATATTGACGAATCATTTCCTATGGACGGGTCTAATGAATCTTTTTGCTCATTTGTTTTGGGGCCCCCAATGTTAATGCTTGGGTCTCAGATTTACCCATGGATCAACTTTTTTGAGTTATTTTTTGGACTTACGGATTATAAAGGTCAAGGGATTG
>JAODAL010046182.1:0-31188 GCA_025379985.1 Phyllomedusa bahiana | reverse complement strand
CTATATTTTAAAAATGTATACTGTGCATTAGAAAATAGTATCCAAAGGTTCATATACATTTAATAACTCCCACATCACACTTGGAGGGGTGTTCCCATGGAGGTCAGCGCATACCTAGCTACGAGCTGACATTTTACAGAATGACAAGAGCGCTGCTTGCTGCCAGGAGTGTAGCTATATGGGGTGCAGAAATAGCAGCTATTACCGGGCCCGGGATCCTGAAAGGGCCCAAATCCCTTCTGCCACATAGAAACTTCCTAATATCATAAATGACACAAGGTGGGGCCCTTTTACAAACTTTGCATTGGAGCCTCAAAGCTTTAAGTTATGCCTCTGCTTCAGATTCAGAGCAGTTCTTACCTCTTGCTTGTTAACAGAAGGTTTTCTTGGTTACCAACCACCTCTCTCTGCCCCAGCAGTGCTCTGGATGGTACAGTCACTTCCCAATGTGTCTTATCAGCAGCACAGGAGCTTGTTTATGTTTCTTACTGGCAAACTTTAACCCTTTAGAGTTCTGTAGCCTTCTGCCTGCTGTTAAAATCCCTCGATCACCAATGTCCCTCTAATAGGCTCAGCTAGAAATAGCAGAGCTGAAATGTCTGTCACTGCTCTAGAACTACCCACAGCCTAACCAGGAAGTGAGAACCTGAAACTGTAGAACCACCCACAGCCTGAACAGGAAGTGGGAGCCTGAAGCTGTAGGACCGTGCACAGCCCGAACAGCAAGTGGGAACCTGAAGCTGTGGAGCTGCCTACAGCCTGAACAGCAAGTGAGAACCTGAAACTGTAGAACCACCCACAGCCTGAACAGAAAGTGGGAGCCTGAAGCTGTGGAACTGCCTACAGTCTGAACAGCAAGTGGGAACCTGGAACTGTAGATCCACCCACAGCCTGAACAGGATGTGGGAACCTGGAGCTATAGAACCGCCCACAGCCTGAACAGCAAGTGGGAGCATCAAGTTCTAGAATCACCCACAGCCTGAACAGGATGTGGGAACCTGAAACTGTAGAACCACCCACAGCCTGAACAGGAAGTGATGGCATGTAACTGTAGAACCGCCCACAGCCTGAACAGCAAGTGGGAACCTGAAACTGCAGAACCACCCACAGCCTGAACAGAAAGTAGGAGCCTGAAGCTGTGGAACTGCCTACAGCCTGAACAGCAAGTGAGAACCTGAAACTGTAGAACCACACACAGCCTGAACAGAAAGTGGGAGCCTGAAGCTGTGGAACTGCCTACAGTCTGAAAACAAGTGGGAACCTGGAAATGTAGATCCCCCCAGCCTGAACAGGATGTGGGAACCTGGAGCTATAGAACCGCCCACAGCCTGAACACAATGGGAGCATCAAAATTCTGAATCCCCCACACCTGAACAGGATTTTGGGGGGAAACCGAAATGTAAACCCCCACAGCCTGAACAGGAAGTGTGGCATGTAACTGTAGAACCGCCCACAGCCTAAACAAATGGGGAAACCCGAAAACTGTAGAACCCCCCACAGCCCAAAAGAAAGTGGGAGCCTGAAGCTGTGGAACTGCCACACTGAACAGCAAGTGGGAACCTGGAACTGAGATCCACCCCCAAACCTGAACAGGGGTGGGAACCGGAGCTATAGAACCGCCCACAGCCTGAACAGCAAGTGGGAGCATCAAGTTCTAGAACCACCCACAGCCTGAACAGGATGTGGGAACCTGAAACTGTAGAAGCACCCACAGCCTAAACAGGAAGAGATGGCATGTAACTGTAGAACCGCCCACAGCCTGAACAGCAAGTGGGAACCTGAAACTGCAGAACCCCCCCCAGCCTGAACAGAAAGTAGGAGCCTGAAGCTGTGGAACTGCCTACAGCCTGAACAGCAAGTGGGAACCTGGAACTGTAGAACCACCCACAGCCTGAACAGGATGTGGGAACCTGAAGCTGTAGAAGCGCCCACAGCCTGAGCAGCAAGTGGGAGCATCAAGTTGTAGAACCACCCACAGCCTGAACGGGAAGTGGGAGCCTGAAGCTGTAGAACCACCCACAGCCTGAACAGGAAGTGATGGCATGTAACTGTAGAACCGCCCACAGCCTGAACAGGAGGTGGGAGCCTGAAGCTGGCTGTGATGAGTAGTAAAACAGCCAGATAGGAAACACCCCTTTGAGATTGAGCTGCAATACCAGAAACAGCCCATGGACAAGAGCGGCACTATTTCAAAAGGAAAAAATGCAGATTTTTTTCTTTACTAATCTCATACAGCCCCTCAAATGGGCGTGTCTTTATCCACTCTGAAGGTCTGGTATAAATAAAAATTTAAAATACATTATTGGTTTTGTTGCATTGTCAGCTACATATAATATTAGTATAAAAAATCACTAAAACATGTTGTGGTTGCGCTGAACATCATTAACTGTGATTTACTGACTTCAGACCAGCCCATAGACGGGGAGCAAGATGACAGCGCACAATTTCTATATTTCACCGGGTACCCAAGCTGAATTTTTAGATTTGGCCACCAGTTAGGACAGGGATATGATGTAGATCTTTCACAGTGGATTCATAAGTGGAAAATCTGCAGCATATCTCAGAAGCTGCAAAGTGGATGAGATTTTAAAACATCTTGGTCATATGGAGTAGAGAAAAAACACCCAGATACGGCACAGAAATTGCCCTGATTTTAACCCCCAAGGGGGTAAATGCTAATTACCCCCGTTTTTTTCCCTTTTTCTGGGGAAACAAAAATCGAAAAATCCCCCTTGTTCAATATTTCTTCAAAAAACCTGGGGATCTCCCCCAATTTCTTTTAAAAAACAATTTTTATAGTTTATTTTTAAAATTCTTAAAAAATTTGGGTGCAAGGGCTTTATTCTGAGTTTAAGAACCCTTATTGGATGAAAAAAAACCCCTCAAAATTTTGGGGGGTTTTTTTGAAAAATTTTTTATTTGTAAAAAACAAAAGGGTAATTTTTCCCCAAGCCAAAAGCATCAAACCCAACCCTTTTGTAGACACCTTTTTTTTTCCTTTGGGCCCCTTGTAAACAGAGAAAAGGGGTTCCTTTTTCTGCCCTTTTTTTTTTTTTTTGGGGGGGGAAAGGGAAAAAGGGATATTGCCAACCAAAGCTTTTAAAAAAAGAAAAGTAATAAAAAAAGGGAAAATTGGGGTTTTTGACTTTGGGGGTTGAGTTCTCGCCCTTTCCAAAATCCCTTTTTAATAAAACAAGATTTTTTTGGGGGGTGAAAAAGGGAAATTTAAATCCCCAAAACACCATAGGCACTCCCCCTAAAGGCTTGTTCACAGGGTTTTTAAAAGGGGCCGTATTTCGGCCCGAATTACGCGCCAAAGGCCCGCCAATTAGGGGGCCAAAAAAGGGCCCCATTCTTACGTAATTCAAAAATTCCATAGAGAACTAGGGATTACGTCTCCTCTCCCGCCGGCGAATCCCCGGGCGGGGAATAATTGCATGTATTTTTAGCGGCGTATACGCCCGCTAGCAGTGATGTCTAGGGCCCCGGGAAGGGCCCGGGCCCCCCTGCTACTCCCCGCTCCTGCCCCCCCCCCGCCACACGGGTAATTCGGGGCTAATTACGTCCCGAAATTTAAGCGTTGGGAAATAGCCTTAGGAAAGATCTTCCCTTTCTGAAAAGTTGCAATGCAAATATGCAACAGATTATCAGGGGTAGATTTGCTGAAAATGCTGGAGATTTTAGGCTCCATCCACATGACAAGTATTTCAAGCTGGAATCCAGACAGGTTCTGATTTGAAATACTTGTCTAAAACCAAATGTAAATCATCTTCATAGACCTGTCATGATCATGCCTGACACCCCCCCGCTTGAGTTTGGTCGCGGCCACGGTGTTGCAACGAAAACCGGGGTTTTTTAAAATAATACTTTGTATTTTTATTTTCCAGTGTGAACTATCTTTCCCTTTCCCCGTGTGTTAATTGATTACGGGCCCAAAGCCCGTGGCCCGGAATCCTCCAGCACCCTTTTTTTTAAACTGGTTCCTCTTTGATTGACAGCTTTGTTTCCCTATCCGGCTTGGTGTTTTTCCACCTATCACCTCCGCTCTGTTTTCACCATTCCCTATTTAAAGATTCCCTTCCCTTCCCCTGTGCCTGTTATATTGGTTTTCCTTATTTTTTTGCTTGCTGGTCTCTTTGGATTTTTGGTTACCTGCCCCTTGTTTGGCTTCTGATATTCTTTCCCCTAAATTTGTACCCCTTCCCCGACAGTTCCCGACTTGGTTTTTACGTTTTTCCTCTTTTCCCCCGATTTGGTATTTGCGCTCCCCCGCTTGCTGCAACCTTGTTTGTCTGATTTTCCCTTTTGTTTTTTGTATTTGTTTGTTGTGTCTTGTTTTCCCCACGTATTCAGTGTATTTTTTCATCTTCGGTTGGGGCCGACCTTTTAAAAGAGGGGCCCCCCCCCAAAGGCAGGGACGGGGGTTTGGGGACCAGCCGGGGCCCCCTCACTCTGTCGTGTTTCGTGTGTCCTGACGGGCCCCTTACAAGACCCCAATAGAAAAAACCCTTGTAGCCATACAAATTATTTTTCATTTGGGTTTTTTGAAAGGAAAAAAACCCTTTGGGAACATGTTCATTTTTCCATCATATTCCACGGGCGGATCCTCATCCATACCCCATAGAGATGAATGGAACTGTTAGAAAAAAATGACCTAAAATCCACATGAAATACAGTTTTCAAATCCAAAAACCAACTGAAACCCATTGCCGTGTGGATGTGCCTTTATGGGTTTGGTCTCAGCACTCAGAACAAAAAAGAGTCTGATGTTTGTTTCCTCCACTCCTCACCACTTTGTTTGCTAACAATGCAGTTCCTCTGCAGAGGGGAGTCTTGTCCAGGTTATTCCCTATCAGTGCTAGCACCTCTCCAGTGAGGGCCTTACTATGCGCTGTCTCAATGGTCTGTATGTTCTAAATACATTTTCTAATATATTCTAACAACGATCTCCAAACTGAATTTTCTCTATTAAGTTTATTCATGTAGAAGTTTGTTGTTATTCACATTGTTCCCTTACCTGTCCCCATTGTAAATTGCACATTCACCCCCCAAAATTATTTTCCCTTTCTTTTCAAAAAGCAAATTGGCTACTATATGGATTTTTTCTTTTATCTAAATTGGGTGGTTATATTTTTTCTCATCCCTTATGTACATAACTTCCTAAATTTCCCCTATGAACACGACTTCCAGGTTTATCTCTCTGACTTCCCCTCTATTAACTCTGAATGCACCACAGCCAGGGGATTGCTTGGCGCCTCTATTCCAGGCCAACTATGGCCTGAAAGGTGTAAGTATTATCAGCCGAACCTGATAAGCGTAAAAAAAGCTAGAAACTCCCAGTGCAGAAAAAGATTAACTTCATGCATCAATCCTGTCATTGCCCTCTTAGTCTAGTCTAATCTAAACAATCCCTGCTCAGAGAAAAATAGAGTGATCATTATGTCATTACCTACTATTTGCAATGAGACTATATAGATTTATTATTATTTAATTTGTATTATTGTCTGTGACCCGGCCATGCAGCCGTGGGATGAAGGGGGACCTGCGCCACGGCCGGGCCGGTACTCGGGGCCCCCCAGGGGAAACCCCAGCCTCCTGCGGCGACCCCCGAGCGGCCTGCGGCCCGAATCCCGGCTGTCGCCCCCCCGGGGCAACCCCCTACCTGGCCCAAGGGAAGAGACGGCCCTGGTGCTGCCTCACCCTAACCATTGGGCTATTGTGCTGCCTCACCCTAACCATTGGGCTATTGTGCTGCATCACCCCAACCATTGTGCCACTGTGCTGCATCACCCTAAGCATTGAGGAACCTTGCTGACCTTTCTCTGTGACTTGTGTACTCACATGAACCACCTTTGTAAGATATGAAGAGCTCTAACTTACCCCATTGGGAACGAGCTACTAAAAGTTATTTTCTAAATTGAATCATCAAAATAAGTTGCCAGTTTGGGTGTGAGACAATAGAAAAGCCTACGCTGTGTTTAATAGTTGAAGTCAAACCAATGTCTGCATGGGATAAAATTAGTAGACGGCCCTAGAGATGAGTTAGAGTGAAGGTCTCCGGCTGTAGAAACCGGCGTGCACACAATCTATTCTGCTCGTCGCTCCTGCTACTTCCAGCCTGCAGAACCTTTAGTAAATCAAAATTAAATACATAGAGATTGTATTGACATGCGAATGAATTAGCGAGAGTGCCTGGAGCATGCAGCGCGCCTCCTCACTTTCTGGTAATTTGTTTTTTTCTTTTTTATTTCTATAACACCCAGGATTGAACATATGGTTATGCACTTTGTGGAATTGTTGCAGGAGAGCTACAATTAACCAAGATGCCGATACTATTCACATTGTTCTTTTCTATAGATCCTGCCTTTTTGCAGTCGAAACTAACATTTCCGAGCATGCCAGTCTCTTTTTTTTTTTTTCTCTAGGATTGTACTAGGGTTCCAAGGTATGTTGTTTGGATAGCACCATGCACCCCCTATTGCCCTATTTATTGGTATATTACAGAACCCAGATGACCGGACATACTTTTTCATTTGGTCTTCTATTCATTGTTAGTTGCATTAAGGTGGTAACACAAGGCAGGGTTTTGGGACAGCCATGATGCAGCCACGCCCATATGTGGCCCCTGATGGCCACATAACATAACACTAGCTCTTGTGGCCATTGATGGCTGCACGTGCGCATGGTTTCATTCACTTGTGCCCAGCCACTGGTGCAGCCTTAGGCCATGTTCACATGGTTTAAAATTGGACGTATTTCAGTCCGTAATTACGCGCCGGAGTGCGCAAATTACGGCTGGAATACGTCCCAGTCATTACGGTAATACACAGTTCTCAGAGAGAACTATGGATTACGTCTCCCTACCCTGCTCGGCGAATACGGCAGGCGCGGAGATAATTGACATGTGAATTACCTGCGGCGTATACGCACCCCGCACCCGCCCCCGCTCCCGCCCCGCCACCGGCCACACGGCGTAATTGCGGGGCGTAATTACGCCCTGCATTTAAGCCGTGTGAACCTAGCCTTACTCATAGATTGAGGTCCCAAAGTGCAGAATCTGAATGGCCAGAATGCAGTTAAGAACTGCCAGGACTGCTCCTCTCCTCAGTTTTGCAAGCTGTATACCTGCAAAATTGTGCAACTAATAATGAATTGATTCTATTGCCACAGGATCACCATTATCAGCCACACAATTCTGCAGCTATTCAGCTTGCAAAACTGGTGAGAAGAGCATATCCCTGCAGTTCTCAACTGCAACCCTGCGAACTCATGCTAAGGCAGTGTCCACACCGGTGGCTGGCTGTGCCCCCATGCAGCCGTCAATGACTAAAAGAACTTTCTGGTATCTAGTACAGTCATTGGTGGCCACATGTGGTCATGGATCTTGGCCACATCAGGGCTCCACAGAAACCACTCCATGTGTTATAAGTCTAAGCCTTGTTTTACACAATGTTTTTTCATTCACATTTTTTATACATTTTTTGTGCACTTTAGGCACCAAAATATGGTTGAAAAACTACATTTATAGGGCGACATGTCCCAATACGCAAGCGCTGTTTTTGGGTCTATTTTGCGGCAAAAATACTGTTCACACCATATTCTCGATATAAATGAACTGTAATATAGCAAAACTAGGTGCATTATACGCCGGGCACAACACATTGTAATGCTCCTACCAAGGCACATTACATATAGCAGCTGTGCGTCTCCATAACGCTATGCGCCCATAGAGGCGCATTACATACATTAGTAATGATACATTATGCGACTCTGTTATGCAATGCACTTCAATAGGCGCAATACATACACTATTAATGATACGCTATGCGCCTTTTTAGGTGCATTAAGTTTACTATGCAAGGTATACCTGACGCCAGATTTTTTAAAAGATCGTACTTTCAGGCGCACTTTACCCTGATTAAATGTGCCTAGAAACTACTGTGGTGACTCCAGTTTTCGGACATGTCGCCCATAGTGTCCTATAGCATTTTTATGGGAAAATGCACCATTGGCGAATGTGGTGCTTTTTTTACACTTTGTTTGTGTATGTTAATTTTTTTTCGCATAAAGTTGTGTTTCACATGCATAATTTTATAATGCAGAGGAATGAGTTAAAGACTGCAAAAACGGCACTGTATGTTGTTAGATGGCATAATCGGTGCATTTTCAGGACACATGAATGCAACGAAAACGCATTCCAAAACCATTAATGAAAAAAACGTGTAATCATGCAATAGGGGCCCTTGACATGGCGTTGTGCTCTACATCTGTGATATCCGTTGGGATGCCGTGAGAAAAGGTACTCTGACAGTTACTGTGATGCAGCCATAGCGTTCCCGTAGAAATTGATAGATCAAACGTGGCTCTTTTTGGACTCCATCTGCTCTATTTCGTGGTTGCATAGATTTTATGTGCGGGATGCAAAAGCGTGGTAATACCACCAATAAATAGAGCAAATATGACTACACCTGCTCTATAGATTTCTATGGGGCTACTGTGACTACATTGTGATATTCATTGGCTTCCTTTTTTAGCAGCACCCCATAAAATACCACAGATCCACGCATGTAAATTACACGCATTTTGCCTTTGAAATACGGCATATTTTTTAGAATATTTTTTACATCCTGTGAACATAGCCGAATTCTGAGCCCATTTGATAAACTTGCATTGATAGTTACAAGTGCAGTCCAAAGCAAGAGGAAGTAGAATGTAGAATGTACCTGGGGTGAAAATGGGTCATATTTTGCACTTGGGAAACAGGTCAGGGCAGGACTGGGACAAAGTATTCTGGTGTCCTAGACAAATAAGGCACATAGTGCCCCCCAATGGAAAATTCAGCCCACTCCATACCTCCTGGCGTTGCATTTTCTGTCTGGGATAAAGTGGTGTCCTATATGGTCGCCTACCTTTGTCTACCCTTCGTCACGGTCCTGGGTCAGGGGCCCATCTTTGTTCGGAGAGAACTTGTTATTGACAACTTTTTTTTCAAGATCTTGGGTGAAGGAAGAAATAATCGGGCCTTCAATAATGATCAAAAATGGTAAAAGTCATGGAATAACATAGAGGAGATCCAAAAATTGCCTTTGTTCCTGTCCTTTCTTCTTACAGCACAATCCCCATTAGAATCTGTAGATGACACTTGCAGATTTTGCTGAGAAGTTGGCATCAAGCTGAATTTTTGGACCATGTGTCGACATACCATAAAATGTCTATGGATATATGTGCGTGTCAGATTAAATCCATGGCAGGAATCTGACGGCTGTGCTATGATCTTGCAGTTTGCATTGCCGCATATCAATTCAATGTTCATTGTCATTCTATTGGGATTATCTTTGGTTTTCCCATGTAAAATCTACAGAATTAAGTAGCATGTTACTTATTTCCATGGCAGAGTTTTTTATTTTTTATTTTCAGAATGATGCTAAAAAAAATCAAAGCATTAATTTTCCCTATTGTAAGCTGCAGTGGAAATTTCATTCATATGCATGGGATGTAGATCGTCATCAGACGTGGTATGGAATTATGGAGTAAGAATTGACACAGGATTCCATGTAAAATCCGACACATCTGGACAGGGTCTTGTTATGTGACATGCTGACCATGGCAGTGAGTCGGGTCGTGAGTAGGTCGCAGTACAAAAGTCCCAGCTCTTTCCCCATGAACCTTTTAGTTTATATTTAAATTCCAGTGGAGTGGAAAATGGTGTATAAGTCTCCACACACCTACATGGTGTCTCTCCCTAATAAACTAACATCACCCTTTTTAAACTACCCCTAGAGCCTCTTACCTAACCAACCTTTATTCCACTCTGCATGGATGAAGGGCAACACCTTCACAGCCGTTTGCAGATGGATATCTGGTTGGGTCTAATCCTATTTACATGCAAAGCTTAGCAAGTGGAATGTGAATTGAGAAATGCTACATCCAATAGCTGGTGCTAGAAGAGTCCTGGTGCACTTCCCATAAGCCCTTTAGAATATATTTAGATATCAGTGGAGCAGCTAATGATATATAAGTCTCCACACACCTAGATGGCGCCTCTACCTAATAAGGAACGTTACTCCTTTTAAACTCCCCCTAGAGCCTCTCACCCAGCCCACCAGTATTTTACTCTGCACTGATGATAGGTAAACGCCCTAAAACAGCTGTCTGCAGATGAATATCTGGTTGACTCCAATCCCATCTATATGGCAAGACTCTGTCAGTCAAATGTGAATGGAGGAATACTACATTCAATAGGTGGCGCTACAAGAATCCTAGCTCATTTCCCTTGAGCTCTTTAGAATCTATAGCACGTCCACATTATGAAGAATGAAGTCTGTGGGACATAACGTAAATCCTATAGATAAACCCCTGACTCATCACTTTCCCATTCACGTTGATTTACCATGACGCGTATTCCTCTGAAGTGAAGGCTATTTTTAGTTGCAAAAGTAAAACAAGGTTTTCATAGGTCTTGAGTCACCACAGCCTGAGATGTCATTCAGTCTATTTTTACATCTTAGAGCATTTGTTCCCTGTTAGAGCTCTATTTTTTAGGGTTTATATCAGGTGCCCCTTGTGCATGCATTTAAATACCCTAAAATGTATGCTTTTACTGATGCCCCCTTGTATATAACATCACAAGAGTCCTCAAAAGCATCCTTATTAGCATAGAGAGCTCACATTGTGGCTCTTTCCACATGCCCAGCTAATGCAAAAATATGAGGAGCAACCATTTAAGTAGATAAACTTATAGATAGCCTCAAATAAAGATTGTGGTCAGGTGACACATGTTTCTTAATTTGTTTGTTAACATCGGATGACTACTGCCCAGTTTGGCTAATTCTAGTAGAATCAGGGAATAGTCTCATGGTTAAACCCAGGACCAAGTGATCAATTATTTTGGATTTTTCCAACTAGTGACTTGTTACAGAACTGAATTAGTGGAGCCTCTATACTCCAGATAGTTTGTTACTGACCAACTTGAACATAAAGATTCCGGAAACATTGCATTCTTGAGGGAAGTTTTTCCACCAAGTACATTTATCACTTATTAACTCCAGTGATCCCTTGTCCCCCATTACTTCTCAAATGCATGAAAAATGGTTGGTTATTTGTAACACTATTCCATTAAAACTCTATGGGACTGCTGACCACAACTAGTGATCATGGAGGTTACATTAGTGGAGGCCCTAGCACAGGGCCATCTTTTCCATTGGGCACACTAGGCAGTTGCCCAGGGTCCCCACAAGTATGGGGGCCCACAGATGGTCTATGTATATTCCAGGAATACAAGAAAGAGACCCTGGATCTCTTGGTTGGCTTTGCTTATTTAACTGTTTGTGTGTTTTTAGGATGTGAAAACAGTTAAAAACCATGGTGGAGAAGGGAGCCTTTGCCAAATAGTCTTGTAGGTTGCAGGCTGGCAGTACCCATACAAAAGTGGGGTGATAATATGGGTGTGCTTGAGGGATTGGGGGGGCTCGAGGCATGGCCAAATGTGATGTTATGTATTTGGTCAGGGCCCACTGCAGTGCTCTGCCCAGGGGCCCATAATTCTGTTAAGACGGCTCTGCCCTAGAAAATATTTATTTACCACCTATTCTGCAGGTCTGAGAAATGTATGTGGCAGAGGAAACCCTTTTATCTTTTCAGGATTATACGGTAGATTTTCCCTAGTTGGCTCATCAGGTCTTGACCCTCAGAATAGTTAAAGTTGTTCATATAGAGGCAGCAAATTTATCTTGACATTTTGCTTAATAGGATGTGTTGTTGTCTTAGCTCACTTATGACGGACAGTGGATCCTGTGGGTTACACACAGATTTTGATGTAGAACTACACCAAGGAGCACAGTCTAAGGAGCCCCCTAACAGGAGCCTTTGTACAGGAATTTGGTGCAATACAAAGGGAGCAGATATAAGACACAGTCAGACAAGCAATGGGCAGGTGGAGTTCTAACACGGTCAAGACAAAGCCAAAGGTCAGGGTAGGCAGCAGACAAGAAGCAAGGTCAGTGGACAAGTCGAGCTCGATACCAGGATTCACAATGCCGAATTTTCTTATGAACACCAATAAGATCATCCAAAGATTGGGCAGTTCCATGAAGGAGCCAAATATCAATATTTTCCAAGTTTCCAAGGAGAGGAGGGACAAAATAAATACTTCACATGAAAAACATTCAGTCCTTTAAATATAACTTATAATCTATTGTTTAAAATATGGGTAGTTGTCCCTACTATCAGGTACTATGTACTAATCTATATATGTGAATACATATGGTATATGCTATTAGATAGCAGCTATCAAGGGACATTTACCTTGGTAAGTGGGATGAAGGGGCCATGTCTAGCCCTTGATATTATATAATATACCCCATTGAGAAGTCCATGACAGCAGGACGAAACACTTCTGGGGACAGTCTATATGTATTTATGACAATTTGAGAATTATTTGTTGTCATCCAGATCACAGCAATACCATTTGGTTTAAGGTATATATATATATTATGGTTTTGTTATATTAAATTGCCACTTGACCCATGGACTAACACACTATAATACTAATACGTACCTGATTGACATACTGTAAGATTTTGCTTTCCCCTGTTGTAAACCATTACACATAGACACATCTAAAGTGAAGAGATTGATTCTGTATGGTCTTACAGGGATTAGCAATGCAGGGTCAAGCCATGTCGGGGCGGTTACTCCACTAAGGGCCAGAAGAGGGTGGGTATTTGTAAGGGACAGTTAGACCACATAGACTTACCTACGATACTTGTCATCCTTCCTCTTGGTATATTCTTATGGAATGGCTGTTCCAGATATTGATGAGTCTGTGCACCATAATAACTGTATACATATTTTAAATAATAGATTAAAAAATATATTTTATAGAACTGAACATTTTTCATGTGAGGTCAAGAAGGAGGTGTTAAATAGCCTCAGAAATGCACAAATCTGAGTGGAGGGGCAGAATAGCAGCTCACATTGGCCCTTTAACTCCCAAAGGAACAGTTTGGCTTGCCCAATAAGGGATTGGCATTACCATAGTATGAACCTGCATGAAATGCTGTAGTTGTAAGTGAACACTGTAGAGACCCAGAACACTGGCCGCCGTGGCTGGGACAAGGTATTTTGGTGCCCTGGGCAAAAAAGCCATTAACCACCCTACCCCCATGGAAAATTCAATTAGCTCTATAGATCCCTGTGCACAGAGGCGTACCTTGAAGCTTCTGGGCCCAATGCAGACAGTGAAATAGGGCCCCACAGCTACCATGTATTATTTATAATACTGGTGTATTCCCTTGTGGCAGGAGGGCTTTTGGGGCCCCTCAAGCTGCAGGGCCTGGTAGCGACTGCTACCTCTGCACCACCTATAGCTACCCTCCTGCCTGCACTTTCTGCTGTAGGTGGTTGCCAACCTCTGCCTACCCGTCGTCCCAATTCTGCTAGGTACACTTTTGTCAGTTGTGCCAAAAGTCAAGTTAAAGTTTGCTACATTGATAGGTACAATAAGAGTAGCCAGAGCAGGGGCGTAGCTACAGGGGGTGCAGAGGTAGCAGTCGCTACCAGACCCTGCAACCTTAGGGGGGCCCAAAAGCCCTCCTGCCACATAAGAAGACACCAGTATTGTAAATGGCACATGGTAGCTGGGGGGGGGCCCCATTTCACTTTTTGCACCAGGGCCCAAGATCTTGAAGTTACACCTCTGAGCCAGAGGCATGGTTTATGGTGGCTTTAGAGGTCACGATAGTCAAGATGCCAGCCCATTGGGCACAAGTACCATGGGGGCATCAAAACATAGTCACAAAACAGATTCAAAGTCAGTTAAATAGCACACTAATAATGTAGCAATGTAGGTACAAAAGGGCTAAAGTGTAAAGACAATTGGTATCTGAGCAATGATGGAAAATGAAAGTAGTAAGTGTTTGTGTAGTCAACTTCTTGCATCATGAGCTTTATCCATCCCGGGAAATACCGTCCTATAATTCCTATTTTATGAATATTTATGACGCCTCCGCTCGGCTTTTCTAAATTTATCGCCTTATGTTTTTATTTTGCCAGCGCGCTTTACATTCTCACTTGTTATAAGGGTAAATCTGTCGCCATCATTTGTGTTATTAGTGTCTATAATCTCGCTGTGTCTGATGTGTCCTGCGTTATCCACCGAGAGATAAGAGAAATAATGGAGAGTAATTTATCCCATTTTCTACAGATTTGGAGATGAACTGTGTTATTTTATAATTCTGGCATCCCCACTTTCTTAATGTACATTTTATGTGCCAATATAATGAAAATAAAATGAACTAATTCTATCTGTTTGAGCTGGTCCAGTAGAAGGAACACGGCATCGCGGTGTAATGATCGTAGAGATCACTTTTGGCTCGTGATCATGAGACACTTATATTCTGGTGAAGAAATGATTATATGCAGAAATATATAGGACAGGAAATATGATATTCAACATCACAATGGCAGGAAAATACAATATTCCAAAACTGAAAACATTACATTTGGTCAAACTATGCAAATTAGATCTTCACCTAAAGAAAGGAAATGGTCTATGTATTGTCACCTACTGGAGGTAACTTCCTTGTAAATCAATGTCCAGCCCATGAAGGAGCCTTGAAACATGACTAAGGTTTACCAGTCAACCCAGGACAGCTTCTGAAAAGAAGAGATACCGATTTATAGACAGCTGTTTCAGGGATTTTGTTCCTCATCAGTAGAGAGTAAGGTGTTGGGTGGCCATGTGAGAAGTCTTCGATAAATCTTTTGGGTGGATATTGTTTCTCTTTTTGGAGAAACAACTAATCTTCTTACCTTTGGTCCCAAGAAACAGTGCGTGGTCTGTTAGACTCTCTAGTGCATCGGGCAATTTCTTCAAAGAATAACAGTAATGTACATCAAAGGTCAACAAGTACTCGTTCATGTACTGATGATGAACAAGAACAAATGGGAGTCTCTTAAATAGTAGTGTCACCTATTGGAGGTAGCTTCCTTGTCAATCAATGTCCAGCCCATGAAGGAGCCTTAAAACATGACTAAGGTTTACCAGTCAACCCAGGACAGCTTCCGAAAAGAAGAGACACCGATCTCTAGACAGCTGTTGCATGGTTTCTGTTCCTCATCAGTAGAGAGTAGGGTGTTGGGTGTCCATGTGAGAAGTCTTCGATAAATCTTTTGGGTGGATATTGTTTCTCTTTTTGGAGAAACAACTAATCTTCTTACCTTTGGTCCCAAAGAGCATTTCCTGGTCTGTAAGACTCACAGGTCAATTGGGCAATTTCTTCAAAGAAAAACAGTAACCTACATCAAAGGTCTTTCACTCAGTCAACAAGTGTTCATGTACTGATGATGAACAAGAACAAATTTTTGGAAGAGATTTTGGTTTGGCTGGTCACACTCTTTAGGACCCATGTACAGCATGTTTTTGTCCTCCATTGGTGGTATCCATCAGGTTACCTTAAAAAAGTTATTCCAATGGACACCCCAATAGGGCTGTGCCAGGGCAATAGGAATCTAAAGGGTAAACACAGTCTGAACTATGTGCTTTAACTATTAAGCATATATGCTTTACATGCAGACCATACAAGCTTTGAAGACCAAGCTTATGTGTTTGAGACATAAAGCATATACATTCAGAAAATAGAGCAAAGGTAGTCCAATTCTTTGCTCTACAGATTCCTATTGCCCTGGCACAGTGCCACTGCAGTATTTGGCTAGATAACTTTTTCAAAGTAACCCGACGAAGACTACCTATGGAGGACAAAAACATGATGTGAATGGAGCCTTATGGCTGAGGCACTGAGTTACAATGGAGATGCCTCTAACAGCTAGCACTAGAAAAAAAACATTTTGGGCGACATGTATGTACAGGGCTGCGCCAGAATCCTGGTGTCTTTTCAGCCCAAAAACTGGCGCAGCCCCGTTCGCTATATTTTTAACCAGGCGCACTCCAATATTAGGCGCATTACAGAGCGCCCGCGGCACTTTGTAATGCGCCTGAGATCGGGGGGGGGGGGGGGTGCTGGAGGTGTCACACTACAGCCATACAAAGCTATAGATTTATAGCTTCATTATGGCAAATCCCGGCACATTACTGCTGGTACAGGTAGAGCACTTTAAAAGTGGTTTACCTGAGCCTGAAGTGTCGCTTAGTAGCAGGAAATTGCTAAATCTGTGACCCACAGTAGAACAAGTTCATAGATTGAGATGTATTCTATGCTACAAAGGCACAAAAAAAATGGTGCCTGGGCGCCAAAAATCATACATGTTGCCCTTTGTTCCCACAGGAGGAAAGTTAGTTTGCATACCTTTAGTTTTTCTAGGGAGCATTGCCTGACCTTTAAAAGGGGTTTCTCATGATTAGCTTTCAACCTGTATAAGGAAGGTACAATAAATGAAGTCTATTATCAAATACATTGCTGTTTTGATTTTGCTTTCTTCAGGAGATAAAGGAGATTTTATCTACCGCTTGCATACACAGTTTTTCTTGGTTACCAACCACCTTTCTCTGCTTTTTCTTATCTGATTGCCCGACAATCTGCTGTCCGACCATGGTGAGTCACTCCTCGCTTAATCTTATCTCTAGCACTGAAGCTTTTTTACTTCAATAAATGACAAGTTTAAACTATTTAGTGCTCTGTAGCTTTGTGCACTACATATTATAAATCTCCTGCACTCATATCGATGTAACAGGCAGAAGCTAGGAATAGCAGAGCTGATATGCCAGTCACTGCTATAGACCCACCCACATCCTTACCAGGTAGTAAGCGTCTGAAGCTGGCTGTGCCTATTTGAAACCACATGGTGAGACAACCTGTTTATGAGTCCTTACAACAGCTCCACAAGTAGAAGTACCCTTCAAGATTTGGTGATACTGTATTACCAGACCCCATACCAAAGCAAATAGTGATATCCTGGATCTCCTCATACCTCACTGATCGGACTTTCAGCGTCTCTCATTCTCACTCCACCTCCTCCCCCAGGCCTCTCTCTTTTGGTGTCCCTCAGGGGTAAGTCCTGGGTCCTTTACTCTTCTCTCTTTACACTCTTGGCCTCGGTCAGCTCATAGCCTCACATGGCTTTCATTACCACCTGTATACTGAGGACACCCAACTCTACATCTCTGGCCCAGATGTCACTTCTCTACTCTCCCGGATCCCTGACTGTCTGTCCTCCATATCCTCCTTCTTCTCATCACGTCTCCTAAAACTAAATGTGGAGAAAACAGAACTCATCATCTTTCCACCGTCCAACTCTACCCCTGCCCCTGATCTTTCTATCTCAGTCAACGGCTCTACACTCTCACCAGTTCCGCAAGTCCGCTACCTTGGGGTAATCCAAGACTCCGCTCTATCCGCACACATCCAAACCCTTACCTCTGCCTGCCGCCTCCACCTGAAAAACATCGCTCGCATCCGCTAATTCCTCAACCCTGACACTACAATAATGCTGGTCCATTCCCTTGTCATCTCCCGCCTAGACTACTGCAACATCCTTCTCTGTGGCTTCCCAGCTAGCACCCTCGCTCCCCTCCAATCCATCCTCAACTCTGCTGCCTGTCTTATCCACCTCTCTCCCCGCTCCTCCTCTGCCTCTCCCCTCTGCCAATCCCTTCACTGGCTTCCCATTGCCCAGCGAATTCATTTCAAGCTACTAACCATGACCTACAAGGCTCTCCATGACCTCTCCCCTTCATATATCTCTGCCTTAATCTCTAAATACCTCCCCTCACGCAATCTCCGCTCCTCACAGGACCTTCTCCTCTGCTCTCCCCTTATCAGCTCCTCACACAACCGTCTCCAAGATTTCTCTCGTGCTTCACCAACACTCTGGAACTCACTGCCCCAACACATCAGACTCTCCTCCACTTTCACCAGCTTCAAAAGCAACCTGAAAACCCATTTCTTCAGGCTTGCCTATAACCTACACTAACCTTGTTGTCACTACTTCCTCCAAAATCATGTCTGCTCCTCACCTCCTGTCTCTTTCCCCCTCCTTGTAGATTGTAAGCCCTCGCGGGTAGGGTCCTCTCTCCCTCTGTCGTGCCAATTGTCATTAATCACTTATCATTGTACTCGTTTGACTTATGTTATGTATGTAACCCCCTCGAATGTACAGCGCCCTGGAATCAATGGCGTTTTAAAATAATTAATAATAATAATAATAATAATAATATTATTATTTGTGGTCTTTAGCTCTATATGTAACAAGCATCCTATACTGTCTCTCCTGTAATTTTTAATTTGTGCTCTCAGTCCCATGCGGCAGATATCTTACAAAAGTTTCTATGTCTGTCCCATTAATATAAATGGAGCTTGTAGAAATCTATGTTCTTGATGCCAAAACAACCCCATTCAGATAAATAAAAAATCTGCTATGTGTTCACCACCACATTTCTCATCCTTGTAAATTCTAATGGCCAAAAATACTTTGCACTCGTTAGACCAAAAACTATGGTCAACAATGCCACTCTCCCAAACCTATGAAAATCTGGTGATAAAACCTAGCACCCATTTCTAGATTTTGATCCAACTCAACCCAACACAGACACAACAGAAGCAAGAAGCTATCAGCTACAAAATGAAGGGTGCAAAATAGCAGGGGGTATTCATCAGTAACCTCCTCTAAGTCTAGATATAGAAAGTGACTTCATTGGTCTCCATAAGTGTATGAAGCTCTAGAATAATCACAGCTAGTATCTTATTTGGTGGTTGTCACAAAGGTCTATTTCTTAAGGGATGACCTAAAATGACCTACTAAATCATGACCCAGAGGCAGTGCCGACTTGAGGCAGCCAGGAACCAAAGTTGTGACCATGACCCCACCCCAACCCCCTTACCCGGCTAATCTTCAAATAAAACTCAACAGTGGCTTTGGATTAAATGGCCACAGCGGGCGTTTTATTAACAAAAATACCAACACAGTAATAAATAACCATTTCTTTTAAAACATTCTCAGTAACACCCCCCTGAACAACATTCAACCATAAAATACACCAATAACCTTCCACACCATTGGGGCTGTAGGTCCTTGGAGCCACCCCCACGGTCTGGCGACCTATCCACCTTTTTTGTAATTACTCTCAGCCGTCACCCCCAGCTCGAGGGTACCAAGCGGCCAACCCTGGCGACCGCTACACCACCTGGCTCTCAGGAACCCCTCCTGAAAGAGCCTCACCGTCGCTAGACCAAACCACATGTTCCATCATGTGATTAGGGAGCCATAGAGGACTATGATTCCCACAACCATTTCCTAGCTCCAAGGACCCCCACCGCCCGCCGGCCACCGTGAAAAACACCCAACCGCTGAACCAAATAACCAAGCCAACGCTCACGCCAAACCCAAACATCCAAGGGAGGGAGGGTGGGAGTTTGGCTCCTTGGGCGTGTCTGCTTCCGGTGTATGTGCGGCTGGCTTAAAAACCAGCCCCATGCGACAAGCTCCGCCCCGAGGCGCGGCCAGCCGGGTCATGCGTGGGGAAGCCTTCCCCTACGCACGCTCCAGGTCCGGCCCCCGTCTGACTTCAGTGATGATTTGTCTTGCATGTGCAATACTAATCATCAAGATTACAATACCTGTGTCCTCCATAGGTGATTGTTAGGCCCCCAGAATTATTTTATTAGGTGTGCTCGTGGAAAACTCCGCTTCCAAACATTGGAGCAGATTTATCGATACTGTCTAATATTTAGACAGTTTAAACTTAGACTAGACAGTCTTATAATGTGCCACATTTATAATGTTGATAAATCTGGTGCATGTCTAGACTGTCTAGTCTAAGTTTACACCTTCTAATAGTAACATTACTAGATATGCCAAAATTTTGTGGCATTTTTTTGGTGCACTTCATTGCATTGGTAAATGTTTGAAAAGTGGGAAGAGCTTAGTAAAAAGCGGCTTAGCATAAAGGGTCCACGTACTGTCCAACAAATTTACTATAGTAATTTCTGGCACAATTCAATAAAGTTATTTCTAGCACAAATTAAGTAAGAAATCGAATCCTTTCCCAGGTGGCTTTGACTTATTTATTTTTTGTTCTAGACAGGCGCACGAAATCTGAAAAATGCGGCAAATTTATTAAAGGAGTTTTCTCACCATGCTATTTCACATTTTCATCCACTCTGGTCTTCTCAGGCTGTAGCAGTGATTACCATAGTTAGTTTCTTTGTAACTAACTGAGACATTACAAACATGTAACTGCAGGAGATTTGATCTTCAGTAAACAAAGCTACAAATGCTCCGAAGAGTGAAAACAATTGCTTAACTGTAAATAAAAGCTAATCTTGTTAGAGATAACGAGTTTACTCCAAGAGTGAGCTTCATCCGTGGTGATGTCACTCCCTGCTCTCCGTCTAATCAGGAAGGGAGATATAGTCATATTCAGAGAAACCTGTGTGCACTCAGAGTAGATAAAATCTCTTTATCTTATGGACAAGATAAAATCAAAAGGCTAATGTATTTGGAAAAAGACTTCGATTACCTGTCCCTAGATGTTACGAGCTAATCTTTGTAGTGAAAAAAATACAAACTACAAAACTTATAAGGGTGGTCTCACTACAAAGATTAGCTTTCAGCATGCAGAGAACACTAAATAAAGACGTTTTGCAAATATATTGCTTTGTTCATTTTTTTTTGTTGAGGAGTTACAAATGATTTTATCAACTTCTGAAGGCTTTAAGGTTTCTATAGTTACCGACCTGTTTGCTTGTACTCCTCTGCTGTTTGTCTTATTTGATTGCAGGGAGTGATGTCATCAGACAGGTCACAAGTGGCACAGAACTACTGGCAGCTTGAGAGCTTGGGTGTTATCTGATATTTCAGACAAAAGACACTAATTACTACTGTTTACTTTAGCTCTGAAGATTATCTGGACCTGGTAGCAGGAGATTGTTTATCTAATCTATACTAATTAGCAGAAGTCTGAATACACAGAGTTTATATACTAGTTACCCATAGCTTGACCAGGAAGTGACAGGATGCATTAAAGGGGTTGTCTCAATACAAGGATTGCTGCTTTTTATGTTAAAGATCTTGCAAAAACAAGTAATTTTGTAATATGTGTCCATTAACAGTGTCCTACCTATTCTTAGATATCCCCTATTGTTTGGGCTGCATCAGCTCCTCAGGTTGCTATAGCTACAGACCTGTTTGATCTCTCCTGATAGGCTGCCAGCACTGGTTGCTATAGCTACGGACCTGTTTGATCTCTCCTGATAGTCTGCCAGCACTGGTTGCTATAGCTACAGACCTGTTAGATCTCTCCTGATAGGCTGCTATAGCTACAGACCTGGTGTCCTCAGGTCATTACTGCAGGCCAGTAGAAGCCAGTAAACATGCCCCTGAATTCAAAAATGAAACAGATAAAACAGGACTGAGGCAAGAGGAATTGATGTAGTGAGAAAACCCCTTTAAAGGGAACCTGTCACAAAGTTTATGCCCCCTTTCTGAGGACAGCACAAGCCAGTGTCAGACCTGCTGTTTCCATGGCTGTGTCCCATATTCTTTAAAATGCAGCAGTTTTAGAGCATATAATGCTCAAATCTTCTTCATGGGCAGGTGTTAGCCCCGCCCACCAAAGGCTAGCGCTGCCCAGCTGGCAATTATTCACATTTCTCTACTTATTCAAAGTAATAGGTTTATCAGTTGAGGTGGGCGGGGCTAGTATCAGGGGGGCAGGCCATGAAAAAAATGACTCTTTTCATGACTTTTTTCTGGCTGAAAACTGCAGATTTGAGCATTAAATCCTCTAAAACTCCAGCATCTTACAGAATAAGGGACACAGCGCTGGAAACAGCAGGTCTGACACTAGCTTGTGCTGTCCTCATCAAGAGTGGCACAAACTATGTGACAGGTTCCCTTTAATAAATTTGGAGCATTTTACGCATGCACACTTTTTATTATGACAGGCATTTTTTGTGCCCGTATTAATACATTTCCCCCCCCCCTTGAGTTTTCGGTGAAGTTACCCTTTAAGGCATTCTTTGCAAGGACATTGATGTCCCAGTCATTGTAACTCCACGTCTTTTCCCTCGTCTAGACGGGCGCTTTAATTATGATGACCATAACTCATTTTGAACAAAAGAAGCTACTTAACTAATTTGCAGTAATAAATAAACCATTACATATTTATAACCCTGAAAGAGCCAGAAAACGTAGGTACTTTTTAATTACCCCGGTAGGTCGTCACGTTGAGGCACGAGATACACTCTCACCATTCTGACTGGCTTCCTTACAGAACCGGCCCTGATGACAGTAGATTGCTTAATTATTTAGTGCATCTGACCAGCAAACATAATATGCCTATCGCGTTCTCCGGCGAAATGAGCACAATAAATGCATAATAGAGATTTGTTAGCACAATAAAACATGTCATTGGTTAAGCGATTAATATTAATTTACAAGACAGAAAAATCAAAACTAGGCAAGCAAGTAAATGGGAAAATGCATATTTCAGAGGCCTCAAAAGGGAGGGTGGAGACGTCTGTGAAATATATCTCCAACTATTTTATATTAACTCGGTAAGAATCCTTGACAGCCTCTGCCTTCCAGGTAGTGTGCATTTGAAAATATATCTCCATTTAAATGTAGATCTGCTGTTTTCTCGAGGGGGCACTTGGTGAATCTTTTGATTGAGCTTCTTCTAAGTAGGAGAAATAGCCGGAGATTTCCCAGTGAACAGAGATCCTTTAAGCCATTCTAAAAATAATGTTTTTTAAAGGGTTTTCATAATTTATGATTTTGCTGGGTTTTTCATTTTTAAAAATTAAATCGGCCTTTTTCGGGGGGCAAAACAATTTTTTTTTTTTTGCCGTTAACCTCGTGGATGAATTTTGCAGGCTGCCGCCGTACACTAGAGGGTTTTGCAAAGTGCTGTGAAGCCGCTGAGATTTTGTTCTAGCTTTTCGGAACGGGAAGAAGCTATGCTGATATTGACATTTTAGTTTGTAGTGTTATTTGTGTACAATATACTCAGTTGGTCATTTTTTTTTTTTTTTTTGATTTTAGTATGTCTAAAGGATTTTCCCATCAGGACTGGGACAAGGTATCCTAGTGCCCTAGGAAAATAAGGCTTTTACTGCCCCCGAAAAGAAAAATTCAGCCCCCTCTATACCTCCTTACTCCTTCTTTTTTGCCCGGGGATGGGGACGCCCGGGCGTTGTCTATCTTTGCCTACCCATCATCCCGACCCGGTTTCCCATAATAACTACAGGAGAGTTATAATTAGATTTTAAAAAATGGCCAGTAAAAGTTCTAGTTCATTTAGAACCTCGAATGAAATGTTTTTTGAGCCTGAAATGTCGCCAAATAACAGCTTTTGGGTTGGGAAAGATAGCCAGCAAAACCAAACTCCCTAACATTAAAGTTTTTGGAGAGGAAAATGTAATTTAAATAACTAAGAGCAGTCTGTAAGCACGAGAGTGAGCTGAAATTGGCATTCACAAAGGGAATACAGTAAAATAGATTAACTGGTCTGTGATTTTAGCACCAAAGGAGCCCTTTCATCTCAGCGATGACGTTTTTGACACCTTCTTGGCTCTTTCCGATTTGGGTGGCCACAAAAGTGCGAAAGGTGATTTGGGTGGGACCAAAAGTGCAGAAAGCCGCGAAAACTAAACGAAAATGGGTGCCGAATGAAAATTTTCTCGAACGGGGCAGTAAAATTTTTCGGTTCGAGTTTAAAAACCCCGAGAATTCTACTAAAAATTTTAGAACAGTTCGATCAAAATAGTTTAACGTCCCGATCATGAGAAGGGGGTGGAGTGCCCTGTTTAAAACAAAATGGTGGGTTGAAGGGGGTTTCCCTTTGTTATTGGATAATGCTATTTGTAAAACAGTAGTGCAGTAATGCGTTGCCCGCAGCTGGTCAGGATTTCTCCTGCTTTCCCCTGGGTATATACTTGACTCGATAGCTGAAAAACCTGCTGGTTTGTGACCTGGACGTGAATCCTCTATGAAGGTTAAAGTCAGTTCTTGGATTGATAGAGACATTAAACCCCTATCAGCATGAAAAGCACACGTCTTTCGTCGAGTGCAGGTCATGTCCCCTAAAAAGGGAGGTGCATCGTCAAACCCTTATTCATGTAGAAAGCAAATTTTGGCCCGACTAAAAATATTGTATAATGAACTAAAAAAAAAAAAACTTGGTGTGGTTTTCTGAGCGGCTGCTTAAATTTCAAAAAAAATTTGGACTAAAAAAAGATAGCCAGGTACATATTTGGGCTATCTTTAAGGGTATGTTACACGGCGAAATTTTTTGGGCGCAATTACGGTAATCCTGCTTCTTAGAAAATATAGATTACGCCTCACCCCCCAGGGTACAATACATCGTATTGTACCAGGGGGGAGTTTAATGAATGCCCCTTTTTTCACAACGTTTCACGCCGCGGTAATGCATGTCTAGGGGGCCCCGGCGGGCTCGGGGTACTCGGATCAGTGCGAGCCCCCGAACACACGATGTATTGCTTTTGTCGCGCCCGCAATACATCGATTTGTGAAAATAGCCTAACAGCCAACAGGGTCACAGCACCATAAAAACTACAGCAATCAGGACCCCCATCTTGTGATTAATGGGGATCCCAGTGATCACACCACTCTGATCAGACCGTCCAAGAAACAATTTTAAAAGGGTTGTCTGGAATATTTCAAAAAACAGCCCCACCTTGTACACAGGATAGGAATGGTATTGCAGTCCAGCCCCACTTCATTGGAGCTGCATGATAATATCGCACCCATCCTACTGACAGGTATGACACTATTTCTGCAAGAAAGTAGCCATGTTTTCTATTTCTGTACAACCTATTTAAAGGGAAACTCTAATTGGATACCTTAAAGCAAGACACTGGTGGGTAGGTTAAAAAAATGTTAAAAAATGATTGCCTTCACTCCTTGCCTTTGCTGCACTCCATTTACTACTGATGTTTACAAGTATCAGGTGTGAATGGTGTTTCATATTATCACTTCCCCTTTATGGCCACTAAAACAAAGTGATAGGCTACTGTGTACCTGGAGAATAGGGGATGTTAAGGCCGAAAATAGCTAATCAGCATTAACATTATATCTAATGTAAAAGCCCTACGCAGTGTCACGCTGGGGTGCCTTGGGCCCACAGGTGGAGTTGACTCTAGGTGCCCACCAGTTGAGCTGGTGCTGGATCCACCGGTGGAGTTTATTTTAAGGGCCCACCCTACAGCTACTGACTGTACATGCCTGTACATGCCTCCTATGCTTTGCCTCTTGCTCTTTGCATCTCTTTTTATGCTTTTTTGCCTCTTCTGAGGATGTATAGGCAGTTAAAAACAACTCCAGTTCTACCATGCTCAGGGGCCCACCGGGAGTTTCCCCAATTCCACTGTGGGCCAGTCCGAGCCTGGCCCTACCAGACAGGTGCTTCAGCTCTTTCACTTTCCAGGGGGCAGCATCATACCTGCACAGGGCAAAGCCTCATCTAGAAAGTTTATGATTCCATTTATGAACCTAAAAAGTAACAACCACTCTTCTGAGCTGGAAATGAGCGCAGAATAGTTGTCACTTTCCTCCAACTTCTTAATTTGGCAGTTCTTACAACCCCAGAAAGAGCAACAATGAGTTCAGTAGAACTGTTCAGTAAAGGGACGCTTCAAAAGGACATTTTGATTTCTACTGACACAAAGCACCATCACCCTTTACCAAAATGTGACAGGAGAAACTTGTGACACTCAGGGACGGCACTGAATTGTAAAGGTAAATATAAGAACAAACAGAACTTTTTGAGCAGTAGTTTCAATGTTTTTCAGTGAAGCACAGAGATAACCGGAGGATCTTACTTTTGTTGTTCATTTCTGTGTCAAGTAATAAGAAAGGCTGCATCATGGCTTACCACTAAGCGGGAGTCCGGACTGAAATTATATATGTGCCCTCTCCACCTGCAGGAGAAATAGGGAGGCAACATTATTGCTGCCTTCATCATTTCCAGGAAGAACCAGGGAGACAGTACAATCAGTATCTACTCCCTATACATGAAGAGACAGGGAGGCAGTACTATCTGAACCTTCATCATTTATAGGAGGAGACAGGGAGGCAACTTCTGTACTAAAAAATTTCAGGGAGAGACAGGGAGGCATACTACTTACCTACATCATTTTTAGGAGGACAGGGAGGCAGTTAAACTGTACTACATCATTTTAAAAAGGGGAGACAGGAGCAGTCATTGTAACTACATCTTTTCAGGAGAGAAGGGGCGTACTATCTACCACATCATTACATGGAGAGAGACAGGGAGGCGGTACTTTCTGTAACTACATCATTTATAGGAGGGGAAGGGAGGCACCACTTTCTGTACTACATCATTTACAGGAAAAGACAGGGAGGCAGTACTATCTGTTACCTACATATTTACAGGGAGTGACAGGGAGGCAGTACTATCTGTAACTACATCATTTAAAGGGGGGACAGGGAGGCAGTACTATCTGTACCTACATCATTTACAGAGAATGACAGGGAGGCAGTACCATCTGTATCTACATAATTTACAGGGAGAGACAGGGAGGCAGTACTATCTGTAACTACATCATTTACAGGAGAGACAGGGAGGCAGTACTATCTGTACCTACATCATTTACAGAGAGAGAGACAGGGAAAGGGAGTACTATCTGTACCTACATCATTTATAGGAGGAGACAGGGAGGCAGTACTATCTGTACTACATCATTTACAGGGAGAGAAAGGGTGGCAGTACTATCTGTACCTACATCATTTACAGGGAGAGACAGGAGGCAGTACTATCTGTACCTACATCATTTACAGGAGAGACAGGGAGGCAGTACTATCTGTACCTACATCATTTAAGGAGAGACAGGGGGGCAGTACTAATCTGTACCTACATCATTTACGGGGAAGAGACGGGGGGGCAGTACTATATGCCCCTTTACATAATTTACAGGGAGAGACAGGGAGGCATACTTCTGTACCTACATCTTTCAGGGAGGGACAGGGGGGCATACTATCTGTCCCTACATCATTTACAGAAGAGACAGGGAGGCAGTACAAATCATACCTATTTATTTACGGGGAGAGACGGGGAGGCAGTACTATCTATCCCTACTTCTTTTATAAGGAGAGACGGGGGAGGCATACTATCTTACCTCAACACTCAGGGAAGACAGGAGGCAGTCTTCTGACCCACTCATTTACAGGAAAAAGGGGAAAGGAGAACTTTAGCCCCACATAATTTACAGGGAAACGGGGAGGCAGTATATCTTACCAATCATTTACAGGGAGAGACGGGGAGGCATTCTACTGTCCTACATCATTTACAGGAGATAAAGGGAGGATGTACTATGTGACCTACATCATTTACAGGGGGGAAAAGGGAAAGGGCATACTATCTCTATCTACACATTTACAGGGAGAGAAGGGGGCAAAACTATCTGTACCTACACATTTAAGGGAAAAAGGAAGGGGGGCACACTACCTGACCTACATCTTTTTATAGGAGGAGACGGACAGTCTTCTGTCCACATTTTTAAAGAAAACAGGGAGGAGTATTCGGACCACATCATTACAGGGAGAGACAGGGAGGCAGTACTTTCTATACATCAGGGAGAGTCAGGTAGTGGCAGTGTCATCTATACTAAAGCCTCTGGGCTCTGAGCAAGGCAATATCATCTATTCACTGTGACTAAGACAAAATTATGGTGGTCACTAAATTGTCATATGTTTAACCAATATACAACAGTTTGCAATTACTATCCACACAAGATAACAAGGCAGTAAGGTTACACTGAAACAGGGCGCCCGTAGGGTGTTTTATTCGGGCTCGGGCCCCGAATAAAAACCCCCGTGCCCCGAACCTCCGGGCTTTCCCGGGCCCCTCCATGGGGGTTGGGAACACCGATGGCCTTCCACCTTTAGTGCAGTCATCCCCCTGGACACACATACAGCCAGGTTCAGCAGCAGAGACCCCACGCCCCTGCCCCGCAGACAGGCGGACCGTCTCCGGTCCCACACAGCGGGGCCACCGGGTCCTATTGCACTGAGGACCCCCACGGCCCCGGTGCTCAGGTGGGACGGGCGATGTAATGACCCCTCAGCCGCTGCTGTCCTTGGGCCACTGGGGGTCACAGGCCGGGGCGCCCGGGGGCTGCCGTAGGAGCGCGGGGTGAAGAGGGAAAAGCGCGCCGGGGGTGCTAAGGTGAGTATTAATTTTTGTTATTTTATAGCGTTTACCGCCCCGGTGCCCATAAATTTTCTTTCCTGCGGCCCCATATATTTCCTGGTCCCATAATGCCTTGGCCCCCCCTATACCTGCCGTGGCCCCCCATACTGCCTTGTCCCCATATACTGCCTGTGGCCCCATTACTGCCCGTGGCCCCCAAAATTTCTGCCCGTGGCCCCAATATACTCAGCGGGCCCCCTAAACTTGTGGCCCCAATTAATGCCCGTGGCCCCCTAATACTCATGGGCCCCTATATACTACCGCGGCCCCATATATGCCGTGGCCCCATATACTGCCTGTGGCCCCCTATACCTGCCCGTGGCCCCCATATACTGCCTGTACCCCCCATACCTGCCTGTGGCCCCCCTATAATGCCTGTGGCCCCCCTATACTGCCGTAGGCCCCCCATACCTCCCGTGGCCCCCTATAAAACCTCCTGTGGCCCTTATACTTGCCTGTGGCCCTATATTCCTGTCTGAGCCCCCATATACCTGCCCCCAGTGGCCCCATATCTATAACGCTTAGAGTGCCCCTATATTTATATACTGCCTGAATTTCCCTATATTATATACCTCCGACATTTTACCCTATATCTTATACCTGCCCAATTGGGGGGACTTTTATACCTTAATTAAGGAGTTGCTGAAATGTGAGGATTCAAAAATATTTGTGTCCAAATCTGGGGAGGGGCAGTATTGGCCGGGAGCAAATCACGAGAAAGGTGTGAACCGGATGGAGAAGAAAAGGGAAAAGTGAACGCGTGATCGAAAAAACTCTCCGGGGATTACTAAATGTAACTCAGTGTAAACACTTATATTTCTGCAGAGCGTCTAAAACAACAGTATCTACCCCATATGGGTTACTGGGATGGGGGTGGGATATGTTGTGGCCCGTGTCACTAATCACATGTGGGGGGCGTTCGGTCCCAAGGGTCTGGCAGGATATTTTTCCTTTTTAGAATAGTTTTGGGTCTTGGGTTTTTTAGGAGTTTTTAGTAACAAAATTTGTCTGGGGATTTGCTCCATGTGGGGTATTTTTTGGTGACTGTTATTTAGGGGTATTACACCCAACGGAGGGGGGGTTTTGAAAAAAATAAATTTGTCATTGGGGATTTTCATTGTGCTGTGACTGCTGAGGCAGGGGATATGATATAGGGTCACTCTATGTGGAATATGCTGAAAATTGGGTGACAGGAGCAGAAGGTTTTTCTCTGTAAAAACACATCATGCCGCATTCACAAGTGGCTGAAAAATGTCGTGTGAACCCAGCCCTACTGAGCAAAACACAAAGGGCCCGGGCCCCGGATGTTTTAGGACCCTAGCAACGGCCCTGGTACAGATAGACATGGAATGGGTGAGTAGAGAAACTTTTTCTCAAACATAGTAGACTTGTATGTCACTAGCAAAACATAAGAATTGTAAATGTCCCCACCGACGAAGCAAATTCTTTCCCGATCCCATGGTAAATAGGCACAGCACATAAACTGCTTGAACACAGGGAACATAGGGAATTAGTCAAACAGCTGCTAGTTAACTACAGGTAACATGATTCCTTGTGAAACCTTAATGAGTTCTTTATCTCCTAGAGTCCGTGTCTTCTGCATATGAAGGAAGGGAAGGTTACTCCTTCACAGAACACCTATGACACAAGCAGCGTGTGAGGGATGTCATTTTTTGCCGAATTTGGCACCTTTTCTTTCAATTTGTATGTCAGCATGGGCACTATCCCCTGTGGTACCTTAAATGTAGGGGAAGAAAAGCGGTATTTTTTTCAAACAGATTTTCTGATGGGGAATCCAGTGGCAGTTCCTTTGAAGCGGATATAATTGATTATCATAAATTTATTTTAAAAAGGAGACAGAACAAGGGATCCAACATGATGTCTTAGAATATATCTGCTGGCCGCACCGTTCTTGAGGGAAATGTAACATTGCAGAAATCATTTCATGCCCTGTGTGTTTTTGAACATAAATCAAAGAAATTGTTGGAGAGTTGGCGATGTTCTTAGAGATGCTCATATAATAAACACCGGGACCAGATTTTTTTTTCTAGGCTGTTTTGTACTAGTTACAAAATAATTGTGGAGGATCGTGGCATAGGAATAGATCATTATCCTACCACTGGGTGCCAATACTGTTGCGATAGCCAAGACCATTACACCAAATGTTTGTATCCAGTATAGGCTGATATTATTCTCATACTGTGTTAATTCTGGAATATTAGGGAGATTCTTGGACATCAGGAATATTCCCTACCCAACTTCCAGGCAAGGAGGCCATCTTTGACTGGCCAGGTTTACATATTTTTTCTAATAAACACCGGGACCAGATTTTTCTTTTCTAAGGCTGTTTTGTACCAGTTACAAAATAAGTCTGGGGGGTCCTGGCAGAAGAGTAGATCATTATCCTACCACTGGGTGCCAATACTGTTGCGATAGGCAAGACCATTACACCAAATGTTTGTATCCAGTATAGGCTGATATTATTCTCATACTGTGTTAATTCTGGAATATTAGGGAGATTCTTGGACACCAGGAATATCCCCTACCCAACTTCCAGGCAAGGAGGACATCTTTGATTGGCCGTGTTTTCATAATTTTTCTTGCTTTGTCTATACTGTACATTCGGATTCACTGGTTGTTTTCCAGGGTCTAGTGTTGCTCTCTGTGTGCTAAGGTCTGGGTAATGAGCACTGGGGTCTTCTGAGGTCTTGAAGCCTTGGTACTGGGTACTGAGGTCTTCAATTTAAAAGGGTTCTCCATTTCGGTCAATCCCTACTTTTTAGAAGGGTTCTTTGACCATAAATTGATCACAAAGGGCGACATGTATGATTTTTGGCACCCAGACGCCAATTTTATTACACGCATTAGTAGTGTAGAATGTGCCTGAATCTATGAACGTCTAAATCATTCACATTCTAGCACAGAAACGACACTTCAGGCTCAGGTAAACCACTTTTTTAAAATTTCTCTAAAAACCCGTTCCAACAGTAATCCGCCGGGTT
>JAODAL010046181.1:0-31190 GCA_025379985.1 Phyllomedusa bahiana | reverse complement strand
CCCAAAAATTTTTTCCCCTTCCAGAGATGTTTTCTGCTCTTTCCCTAAACAGCAGGGAATATGCCACATACTGTACGTATCATCCCCCTTCTACTGGAAAGTACCTGGAGAATATGGAAAAATGCATGCAAGGCTTTCATTGTCATTAGCATCAATTAAACTTCAGAAATTGCAGTAATCTGGTTGTGGGAGGATCATTAGTGACTGTATAAAATCCCTTTCCAGAGCTGATAATGAGGCGGTGCGCCGACTCCAGTCTGCAGTGAGTATCATACAGGAGATACTAGTGAGAGGATACTAATTAGCCTCATCATCATCAATCCATGAGGAAGGCTCAGACTTCTCCACATCAGGACACAAGACCAGAGGATCTGCCACATGTCTGAAGAAAGTAGAGAAGCAACAAGACTGCAGTCATCATCAGCAATTGTATCACTAGTTTGTAATCACAATGTAACTATTTTATTATTAAATACTGATTTATTATGAATCACTTCATGTATTATTATCACTATTCAAGAATGTATAATAATAATTGACAATGATAACATTAAAATAATAATAATCATCATTATCAACAGATTTTGATAATGGTGAGGGATATATTGTTATTATTATTATTATTATTATATTATTATTATTATTATTATTTATATTATTATTTATATATGTTTTATATTTACTAAAACTAATGAACAATAATAATAACAATATTATAACAATATAATAATAATAATTCTTATTATTTTAGTTTTTTTATTACTCAAAGAATTTTCATGATACATGAATACTACTACTACTACTACTACTAATAATAATAATAATAATAATAATCATAATCATAATACTAATAATTGCAGATTCCGTTTGTAGTTCAGGATATTATTCTTTTATTTTATTATTGTTGTTGTTATTATTATTATTATATTATTTTATTTAATAGTATTATTTTATTTAATATAAAATTGGCAATTCTATTAAAGGGGTTGTCTCACTACAGGGATCGCTGCTTTTTATGTTAAAGATCTTGCAAAAACCACTTTGCAATATGTGTCCATTAACAGTGTCCTACCTATTCCTAGATATCCCCTCTTGTATGGGCTGCATCAGCTCCTCAGGTTTCTATAGCTACAGACCTGTTCAATCTCTCATGATAGGCTGCCAGCACTGGTTGCTATAGCTACAGACCTGTTTGGATCTCTCCCTGATAGGCTGCCAGCACTGGTTTCTATAGCTACAGACCTGTTCAATCTCTCCTGATAGGCTGCCAGCACTGGTCACTATAGCTAAAGACCTGTTTTGTCTTCATGAAAAGGCTGCCAGCACTGGTTGCTATAGCTACAGACCTGTTCCATCTCTCCTGAAAGGCTGCAAGCATTTTGTTGCTACAGCTACAGACCTGTTAAAATCTCTTCCTGATAGGCTGCCAGTACGGGTTGCTATAGCACAGACCTGTTCAATCTCTCCTGATAGGCTGCCAGCATTGGTCGCTATAGCAAAGACCTGTTGATTTTCTCATGATGGGGCCCTGCCAGCACTGGTTGCTATAGCTAAAGACCTGTTCCACGCTCCCGAAAGGCTGCAAGCACTTGTTGCTATATGCTATGGGCCTGTTTGATCTCTTCTAAATAGGCTGCAAGCACTGGTCGCTATAGCTACAGCCCTGTTTGATCTCTCATGATAGGCTGCAGCACTGGTTTTCTATAGCTACAAACGGGTTCAATCTCTCCTGATACGCTGGCAGCATTGGTCGCTATAGCTAAAGACCTGTTTGATCTCTCCTGATAGGCTGCCAGCACTGGTTTCTATAGCTACAGACCTGTTCAATCTCTCATGATAGGCTGCGAGCACTGGCTGCTATAGCTACAGACCTGTCTGATCTCTTCTGATAGGCTGCCAGCACTGGTTGTTATAGATACAGAACTGTTCAATCTCTCCTGATAGGCTGACAGCACTGGTTGCTATGGCTATAGACCTGGTTTCTACTGATGCTTAGTAGAAGCCAGTAAATAATAAAATAATAATAACTTTATTTTCTATAGCGCCAACATATTTCCCAGACTTTACAAATACAAGGTTAAACAACAGTCATTTACACATTAAAAGTACTTACAAATGAACACAAGGTGTGAGGCCCCTGGGAAGAGCTTACAATCTTTGGGGTTATGGGTGAAACAACGAAAAGAAGTGCCAAGTTTACAATGGTCCGGGGCCATGTTTCAAAAATAGGGGGGTTTACATGAAAAAGGGGAGAACTCCACCCAGACGTAAATCAAAATTTACAGAAAATTGCCTTGAGTCCCCCTAGTGCAGGGAGTGAAATGTGTGTGATAGCATTTAGGTATTTTTGTGGGCCAGACGAGAAGAGTTTTTTTCAGGGCCCCAAAAAACTGTGAGGTTGTGAATGTGCCTGACGCCCGGGTAGATTTCCCCGAAAATTTGGGTGCCGCACGTGGTGAAATCTTGTAAGCGGCAGGGGAGGTTCGGATGTTTGAGGGAGAGTCTGAATCATCACAAGCGGAGGCACGGGTGGGGGGGTAGAAGAGACAGGGGGGGAGATGTAGGGGGGAGCACGCTGTGGGGAACTTAAATGGGTGAAGTACCTCCCCCCAAAAACCCGCACCTCAATTCAAAATGAAATCAAGAAAACAGGACTGAGGTGAGATGAATCAATGTAGTGAGACAACCCCTTTAAAGATGATATTTTCCTTTTCCATTATTATTTTGTTATTCAAAACATACTTATATTATAGCTAATATAAAATTTAATTATACATAATTCTTCATCTTGGTTTTCTTAGTTTTATTAAATATAATTATTATTAATTATAATATTATTTTCAATATAATATCACATATTCTATTAATAAGGGATAATATTCTTTTATAAATATTTATTATTATTAATAATAATAATAATAATAAGAAGAAGAAGAAGTAGAAGAAGAGGAGGAGGAAGAAGAAGTACATATATTAGTTATAATATAAGTATTTTTATGAATAATAAAATCATGATATTAGAAGAAAATATCTCACATCTTTAACAGGATCTGCAATTGTATATTAAATACAATAATAATATTAATAATAACAATAAAATTAAAGAATAATACCCTGAACCAGGAACAGATTCTGCAATTTTATATTGAATAAAATTATTATTATTATTATTATTATTATTATTATTATTATTATTATTATTTATTTGTTTTTCTGTATTTTTTGTTTCTCTACCAGAATAGAATTGAAGGGATCACATTATATGATGGATGATGGAGGTAATCATTACTACTTTTATTTATTTATTTATTTATTTATTTATTCATTTATTATTGCCTATTAATGATATGTATTTGTTCCTTCATTGTTGCACATTTCTGATGAATATTCTGTTTTAGTGTAATTGTGTTATTTTTAGTTTTGCGCCTTATTTTACTGGTATGTTCTTAAGTTTATCAATGCAAACACCAACAGGGTATAGTCATCAACTACCGTATGCGGTGAGTAATTTAGTATGCTGCAAATACTCTACATTTTGGGAGGAATTTATCATCACAAGTACGGCAGGATTCTGGCATCCAAAAGTTGCACATTTTTGTACAAACTGCAAATTTTCTACAACTGGATATGGGAAAAAACTCCATTCTACTAAGTTAAAAATAAATGTTTAGTTGTACAAAAACCCTGCCGTGTGGGAATAGACCCGTATTTGACCGAAACTCAAAGCCTGAGCTGCTGGCCCAAAAGAGCCTGATTTGAAGCTGCTTCTCTGGGATTTTCGAATTAGATTTTGGTCCGTTATCAGGAATCAATATCATCTCCAATTCTATTTGTCTGATAAAAAAAATGTCTAAGGGGGGCGTGGCCTGCTATGCACCGGGTAGGACGCATGTGAGAGAGCTCCTCCAGGGCTCATTGCTAAAGTGGGGCTAACCACCCTGAAAATGGGATCAAAGAGGAACAAAAGAAGGAGCAGGGCTGCAGCAGACTCCCAGGAGGGCGAAGTGCCCATTTTAACTTTTTTGCACCCCCTTTCGGGACTCCAATCACTCCAGAGAGCAGTCTTATCACAGAGCGGGAGGAGGAGAGCACGCCAGGTGACCTTCCCCGCTGAACTCCCCTGCACCTCCTCAGCCACGCAGCCAGTACAGGAGAGAAAGAGAAGACCCTGCAGGACCCTGACTCCCCGCCGGAGAAGGAGGGGCGCGCTGAGGAACAGACGCTGGGCCTCGTGGGTCTCAGCAACCCTGCACCAGATCCCAGGACTGGCCGCGGAAGCTGTGCGACGACGGAGAGGCTCAGCCAAAACTGCCAGGCCCCCTGCAGAAAGGTACACAGGCCGAGGGGATGGGGAGGATTTACAACCCACCATGACTGAGGCAGGCCTTGGGCTGAATGCAGGGATTCGCTGAGCTCCCCACTGGGGGACAGCCCCGCATCCTCTGAATGCCTCAATGCAGGCAGAAAGTCTGAGGGGGGGGGGAATAACCCGTGCCTGGAGCCCGCCAGCCAGAGCCAGTGATGGACCTCAGAGGGAGCCACCGCTCTTCCCCACAAGCCCAGCAGCAACACCTGTTGAATCAGAAGGGCCCCATGCCCCGGTCACCCACGCAACACCCTCAAAACTATAGTCCATAGTCCCTACATGGTCACCCCAACTAGAGGCCTCACACAAAACGAGCACTCCAATGCCCCAAGAATGCACACCTCAAAGCACAACCAGGGCTGAAGCTTTGCTAACTCTCCAGGGCACCCTGAGCTCCCGGGGCCTTGCTCACTTTGATACCAACCAAGAAAGACCTCACAGCCCTTGCTCAGGGCCTTAAATCTGCGTGTGGGTAGGATCTTCAACCTGTTTTAAAACAGAAGTTCTTTATTGAAGCCCCAAACTCAAGTCTTTAGGGGAACACAAGAGTCGGTGCACCCATCGATTGGATTCTATGCAGGCGACAATAGATTTAAAAAACCCCCACCAAAATTGATAAAAACCGGACTTCTGGGAAAAAACCTAACCGGAGAATAACATTCGAGCCCGGGGCCTCCTGAGCCCATAAAGCCCCAAACCTGACTGCCCCTCCCCAAGCCTCTTTAAGGATTGGGGGAGACAACGGGGGAGCCCAAGAAATTGACAGGGCTCCCACCCCCGCCCCTTCCCCACTCGTCCCCGGGTCATATGCCCTTTCCTTTATTTTTCCCTTAAAAAAGCTATTTGCAAAAAGCCGCTCCCCCGCCATATCCTTTGAAGGCCCCCAAAATTGGCGTTTTTCCGGATCTTTCCCGACCACACTTCGACTCCGGACAACATGATCCTTTTTTTTTTCGTCGACCCGAACCCCACGGGTATCCCTACGGGGGGGTTTCCCGTTTTCCCTGCAAGTCGCAAGGAGGGAGTGTTTCCCCTACGGCCCCTGAGGACTGCCGATTTTCCTGGGGGGCCCCTGATTCCCCCTGCCCAACCCCGGAGGGGGGCGATGTTTGTCCCCCTTTAAGGTACCAACATGGTTTGCGTCCCTTTCTGAGGGGCTGGCTCAAGAAACGCTTCCGCGAGGGCCGAGCCCCCAAGGGAAGCCGAAGACAGAGCCACTAGAGATTTTGCAAGGTTTATTTCGCAGATGCTGCCGTGAAGAAACCAATTTCTTGACCAACCATGCCTTATTTTGTTTGTGCCTGTCTATTTTCTCGATGTTTGCTAAATTTTCCTTTTTGACCCCGAAACCAAAAAGGTATCTCCCTAGGGGATTTTTTCTTTTGTCTTTTTCCCCTCCCCCTTCTTTTTTTATTTATTTTTATTTTTTTAATTTTTTTATTTATTTTTTTTTTCTCTTTTCTTTTTCCCCAAATGTTCCCCCTCTTGTTTGTTATTCCCCCCTTCTGCCCCCCCCTTCCCCCCCTTCCCTGTGTAAAATCACCTTAGATTTGACAATGCCCCCCCATCAATGTTGGTGCCGGGGGCCTCCCGGGCATGTTCCCTATTGTTAATTTGCCCATACAATGAATACACCGTTCCCCATGAAGCTATCTTGCCCATGGTTCGGTTTTGTCCATGGTCAACTCACCAGAGCGCTTGGGGCCCCCGTCCCCAAATAGGGGGGACCTGCGACTGCTGGTCCCTCCCCAGCCGCCATGCGCATTTTTTAATTTTGTGCCATTGGGGATTTGGGGGCCAAAGGTTAGCCCTTCAGATTTACTTTTTTTTCCTCGGTTTGTATTGGCCCCGGAGACCTTTAAAGGGAGAGGGACTTTTTTGCCCAAAAATGGGGTGTAGGTTCCCATACCCCCATGACATTATAAAAGTTCCCTCCTTCAACGTGGGGGGCTTAACATCCCGAGAGGCGCTCTCAAAATCCTTTACGAATGCACAAAGCTCGCTCACATATCTTATGCTGCGGGAGACGCACTTCACCTCCAGCATCTCCATTTCTAAAAAAACAGAAATTACCCTGCTGGTGCCATGTATAATTAACGCAAAGAAAAGGGGGGTGCATCCTTTTTTAAAAAAACCTCCCAAACCGGTCACGATTTTTAAACAAGCCCAAACGAGTTTCCCTCTTTTCAAGTGCAGCATTTAGGTCCCTTAACCATAGCGAACATTACCCCAAACCAGGGCAATTGTCTTCCTCTAAGGTTTAGAAAGCTGATTCTGTTTGCGCAGGGGGAGGTAAATTTTATCCCGGGGACTTAAATGTGGCACCCACCCGGTTCTGGACATCTCGGGCCCCCAAACCCCTCCCTGAACAAATTGAACAAAATGAAAAAGCGCATACATGCGCTGGGATGTTTGGCGTTTTTAACCAGGGGAAAAGGGACTATACGTTTTTTTCTCCTTTCCCCACAGAATTTACAGTCCATAGACTATGTTTTTCTTCAGCACTCCTTTCTCTTTTGGGTTTAAAAGGGGTTAAATTTTAATATCTTGCACTCGGCCCATGCCCCTGCATTGTTTTACTGAATCTCCCCAAGACCCCCAAATCTTTCCCCTGGATTTTGAATGAGAATGCTAAAACACTCCTATGTCTTGCAGAAAAACAGACCACCACGCACTTAATTGCAGAACGCGACGACATCACGCCTCCCCCTTGAAAGGGGAGCCCTAAAAAATGTCTGTCGGGGGTGTTATAAAACAGGCCGGGAAAAAAGAGAGACGACAAACATTTAAAAAAAACCTACTTGCTCGCCTGCATTCACTGGAGTCAACCATAAAAGGAGCGGCGATGATCTGCCTCAGTGAATTGAAAAATTAAAACTACTAATAAAGTGCTAGAGAGGAAAAGCAAGAGTACAGGCACTATGCCCCCACTTTTTACGAGGGGAGTAACAAGGACAGAATGTTTCGTGCCTTGGGGGAAAAAAGGGGGTCTTATTGTGTCTTAATAAAAAATAAAAAGGGGGGAAGTGGTCCCCTTTACAAAAAATTTTTGGGAGGCTTTCCGCATATTATCGGGAGCTATATAACCCCCCAACCGAGATTCCTCCCCCCGGGATGGACTGCAGGAGAACACAAGAACACTGCGCTCCCTATTGGACCCTAAAAGGCTGTCTCTCCTGGAAGCCCTTTCACAGATGTGACTGAAATAGCCTTGCCTCACTCCCAAGGGGGCAAAGCCGGGCCCAAACGGCTACACGGCCCAAAAATTTTTTAAAACACCAGTGAAGATCATATAGCCCTTGCTGGAGGCCTTTAACCTCCCCCTTTTACGGGACAACCCCTCGCCACATTTTTCCTAGCACACATCCGGACCCCAAAGGGAAAGGGAAGCCCCTTATCCCCCAAAGTTACAGGCCCAATTTCAACAAAACAGGGACCAAAGCTTTTTGCAAGTTTGGCCCTTGGTAAACACCATTTGGAGGACCTAAAGGGTTTGGACAGGGGGGTTTTTTGCCCCAAACCGAAAAGAAAAGGCAACACTCGAAAACAACTTTAATGAACGGATGGGGGAAAAGGGGGGTGCCTGAAACTGTCTACGGACGGGGAAAAGGCTTCGATAAGTCATGGCCTTTTGCACGCCGCCTTACAGAATATGGGCCCTTGGACCACTATATAAAAAGGGGATCATGACCTGTACATAACCCCCCAAAAATTCGGATAATGGTACCCTTCGAACCCCAGTCCGATACGAAAGGGCACCAGGAGGGTTCCCCCTTCCCCTATTTTGTTGTTTTTTAATTTGAGCACCTTTATGTGATTTTGGAATAAACTGATGTGGGGGAATTAAATGGGGGGAAGCTATAAATGTGGGGCGTATCCCGACGCCTTGTTATATTATACCCCAGCCACCAAAATTTCCCAATGTTATGTCCCTTCACTGGAAGGTTTGGGGCGCTATAAATTTTAAGATTAATTATATAAATCTGTTGCACGGGATAAATCTGCCAGAGTCCACCTATCCTTTTGAAAGACGATTTCCCTTTTTTTATGGGCCGGGCGACATTAAATATTTTGGAAATTTTTACCCCCGGCCCACGGGGTTATATGATTTAATTTTTGCCCCCCTTCGCACAATTACACAGATCGGCACGGGGGAACTCTAAGGATTTTCTCGGTTGGGGGGGATTAGTATAATTTTTGATGAATATTCTACCCGTATATTGTATTTATTGCAGGCTCTACATGCTTCTTACCCAAAATTTTTTTTCCCAAATGGTGGACAAAAACATAAAAAGCATATTATTTGGATCAAAAAAGCAGCACGATGTTTTATTTTTACCCTCAAATCCAACAAAACTGTGGGTACGTTAAGAAGATATATATAATGCCCCCTTTGGAAACTGCCGTGGGGTTGCCCCGAGCCCCTTTCCCATTGCGACTGATCGCGTCCCATGGGGGGCGGTCCCACGTTTCTGGCTTGGGGGTAAGGGTCTACCCGAGGTATCCCCCCTCCGGGGCCCACTAACACCAAAAATGGGAACCCCTCACTGGGAAAGTTTTGGGCCTCTATTTTCCCCACGACTGAGACGGGTTGGGGGAATTAAGGTTCATCGTTCTTACCCACAGGGTTTGAGCCCCATGGGAGAGAGAGGGAAATTATCCCCTCCCTTCCTTGCCCCTTTTTGATACCTACAACTCTGCATTACTACGCTTTTAATAAACTTGTCTTGAAACTTCACAGACCCCTAAAATCCCCTGGAAACAATGCTCCCGACAGCTCACTGGAAGCATTTGATCTCCAAGCTTATAAAAAATTTATTCCCCTATTCGGGTTGGGGCCCCCTTTAGGATGGGGGGGAGGGAACCGGGGATCCAATTTTTTTTAGGGAAAATTTTTTTTTTCGGGAAGGGCAACTTTAATTGGCATTAAATCATCGTATTTAGACTGGGAACCAATTCAAAAAATCTCCGCTGTACGGGACCCCACTCTAAATAGGATTTCCCCCATTCCCAACGTCTTTGGGGATGCGAAACGCGGTAGGGTCTATGTCCCACATTTGGGGGGTCTGCCCATCGTGAGGTCTTCTGGGGAAAGTTTTTGGGTCATTTAAATAGTAGGATAAACGCAGAGTGACCCTATGGTGGTTTTGCACAGTTTTTTTTCCCTATGCCCTTCAAAATTTCGGGTCATCTAATTTTTTTTTATGTTGGTGCCCCGAAGGCCCCGATACCGAGGCGTGGAGACGACTGCAAAACCTTCCCGAGCAGGTATAAGGAATTCCCAAATTTCCAACAGATGGAAAAGAGCATGCAAACCCCAAAAAAACTGATGACAATTAATGCCTTTTGGCGGGTGAGCGACTTTTTGTGGCCAGAGGATATGCCCGGGTTATTGACTCTTAAAGGGTGGCGTGTCCGATGGTTTGGGGATCTGCGGGGTTTTTTTAGTAATTGGGGCGAGCGAGCTGGGTGTCGCCCTTTCTCTTCCCTTTAGGGAAATTTATATTTTGGCCCTTCCTCGCTCCTTAGTTGGCTCTAGTTTCTGGGGGAGGTTAGGTTAGAACGTTAAAATTTTTTTTTGAATGATTTCCAAATGCTTTTTTAATGGGTTTCCTGCTTGGTGTGAAAGGGCAATTGTTGTGACTCCAGGTTTATCCCCCTTTCCCAAAAACAAGACTTTTCTCCTCTTTTTCAGTCAACAACACATGAAAAGTACCCCCCCTGTTTTCTCTGCCTTGTTTTTGGTTTTTTACTTACGTTGCTACATGCCAATATTCATTAGCCATGTGTATTGTGATTTTTTTGCTGAATATGACCAGTGTGTACCTTTTTTTACCAAATGTGAATATCATATGCTGTTTTTAAATTTTATTTGATACTTAATAAAAGCTTGGGTATGAAAAAAAAAAAAAAGTCTAAAATCTGACTCAACTATCCCATTAATACAATTACAAAAACTTGTCACCGCTAAAGCCTCCACCTGCTGGGCCAGTTGTAGCATCCCTTATGTTCTGCACATGAGCTTGAGGCTGTAAATGTTCTCTTAAAGGGGTTTTGCCACAAAGTAAATTGAAAGTGGGAAGTTTGCAAATGAAATAAACTTTTTTCCATTCTTTTTTAAAAAATTTTTGCACCGGGTTTTTTTTTAGCTGCCCTTTAGTGATTAAGTTTTCAGTCCTCCAGGGGGTAAAAAACCGGGCCCTTTGGGTCCAAAAGTCAGAACATTTGCTTTTCCCCCCGGGGTTTTATTCACTCCTCCTCTCCAGCCCCCCAAATTAGGGGGTTCAAAACCCCCGGGCTGCATTCTACTCCGTCCTCGTACTCCTTTAGTATCACACACACTCACGTAGCAGCCCCCCTTCAACCCCCCCAAGTCCCCCCCTCAGTTTCCCCTTGTTTTTTCCCCCCCTCTTTAGATCCCCAATATTGGGGGTTTAAAATGTGTGCCCATTTTTAAGTAAATAAAAGAAAAAAAACCCCAAATAGGCGTGCATTGTAAAAAAGGAAAAAAAAACACAGGTTTTGTTCCTGCAGGGAATTTTAGCCAGGACCCTTGTCCCGGAGGCCAAAAAAATTTTCCTCTGACTATCCAAAGCTTTACATAAACAAACCCTTTTTTGACTACAAGAGGGAAAGGCCCGGTGGTTATCGCTGGGTCACATTATTTAATTCAAACAAATCACCCCACGCCCCCTTCTGAGCACACAGAGCGAAGGCTGGTAGGAGGTTTGAAAAAATCGTGGCAAAAACCCTTTTTAAGACAATAAAATGTAAATCTTTTTTTTTTTTTTTTTTTTTAAAAAAAGAAGAAAATATTATTGTTTTTTAATATGTAAACTTTTTTGCTGTCTCCAAACAAGAAGAAGGGTGAACAGCAGGAGCCAGAAGCATAGAAAGACCTCATCTTCTCTATGGGGAAACCCAGGAACACAGGACACAGGTACCTGAGAGCCCAATAAGATCTATAGCGAGTGCAAAAGATGTAATAGCAATTGAGCCCTGTGGGCCCCCCGCCCGTTCTTCTACATAAGAAGACTTCATTATAATTCTAATGATTCTACTCATCATGCATTATACTTGTTTCATGTGGGAGAAGTTGTGTTTTTTGGGAGGTATAATTTGAGTTTACACATAATTTTACATATATTTAAGTATATATACAAGTTTACATATATTTAAAAAAAAATTAGCAGTGTGAACACCTATGAGACTTTGATGGCATATCCTAGCGCTATGCCATTAAAGTCCATAATCAGAACACACCTCTATTACGCTTTCTTCTTTCCTGGTTGTTGAATGATAAATAATAGAATAGCCTGGTCTTACTCTTTCAAATATATGTCTCTATGATCTTTTTCATCAGGCTATAAAACGGAGACAAACAATAGCTTTTTAGCATTTAAATGGAGATTTAAATGCTAATTTCACGTTGTAAAATTACAGGAAAACATAGAAATTATAGCTGACATCAGTAGCTGGTATAAAAGGCGTGTGTGTGTGAGGATAGCTTCTCCATTCCGTCCAGCATCCTTCATGCATGGGTCAAGGATCCTGTTCATCATGACTTCTTCATGGTTCCTTCTTCTCTCCATTATGTCATTAACATGTGTCTTATATGGTAAAGACAAGGAGTATCTAAGACTTGTTCATTCCTATGTTCATACATAACCTCTTCTACTCATCAGTTCTAACCCCTTCCATAAAATAACTATCTGCTTCAAGAAATTTGAATAGTCAAAGTCTATGGTGAGACAACCCCTTTTATTTTTATACTCTGAAATATTATACAGAAATATTAAAAACTGATGAAATTCATGTTTTTTTTTTGTTTATTCAGGAAATGTTTTTCTTTTTTTTTTTCTTTTAGTCAAAAATGCTCCAAAAAACTCAATTGCTGAATGTTACTCACTCCAATCCCTCTCATATGAGCCTGGTGTTTGGAGACCTGACGGATATAAGCTATGTGTACAGTTTGGTGGTATTACTGGGGTTCCTGGTGATCATCACGTGTAATTGTACGGTGATCTCTACGATCTTGCTCCACAAGAGCTTACAGGAGCCAATGTATATCTTCATCTGCGCTCTATGCACCAACGACCTGTATGGCAGTAGTGCCTTCTTCCCGGGTCTGTTCATAAACCTGAGCTTGAAGACTCCAAGTATCTCCTACACGGCCTGTATTATCCAAGTGTTTTGTATCTACACCTACGCGAGTTGTGAGTTCTCTGTATTAGCCATAATGGCCTTTGACCGGTACACGTGCATCTGCAACCCCCTGAGATACCGCAATATCATGACACTGGGCACAGCATATAAGCTAATAGTCTCGGCCTGGGTATGTTGCTTCACAGTCATCACAGTCCTTGTTACGTTAACTATTCGGCTGCCTCTTTGCGACAACGTGATCCCCAAAGTTTATTGTGACAACTGGACGGTGGTGCGACTTTCCTGCGTGGACACCACAGTGAACAACACGTTCGGCCTTTTCGTCACGATCAGTGTCGTGGTAGGGATGCCGCTCTTCATTCTTATATCCTACATTGAAATTCTCAAGGTCTGTCTGAAATCCAAGGAGGCCAAGGCCAAGGCCATGCAGACCTGCGCCCCTCAGATTACGTCCCTCCTGATCTTCTTCACCGACTGTATGTTCGAGGTGATGCTGTATCGCTTCATTCCCACCATCGTACCCTATGGTTTCAGGGTAGTTATGTCCATCCAGCTCTTTGTGGTTCCACCGATTGTGAACCCGATCCTGTACGGTTTAAAAATGAAGGCAATAAGATTGAAAATCCGGAAACATTTTTGCAGAAACAAACATACACCGACCAAAATTTAATTATTTTTGTTAAAAAATATTCCTGTTACGCAACGGTGTTCTCGGGGGTTAATGTCTGTGAATACGTTTTGTATTATGTCATACTGTAATAAAAGGGTGATTGTGAATTGTGATATTGCTGGAAGGCCCTTTGAGTTTTCCAAAGTTTGCAAATCATGTTGATGCTCCGGTTAAGCAACATTTATAGGGATATCCTGTTTCCTCGAAAATAAGACAGTGTCTTGTATTAATTTGTCAAATAGTCTCAAAAATAAAGTTGGTGAAACATGTTGGGGAGGTCAGGCATGACATTTTAATTTGTGATTTCTCACCTCTTTCTACACTGTAACCCGCTGCAGAGGGTCTCACAAGGAAACCTTATATGTTTTATGTCCATCGGATTAGGGATGACTGCCCAAGTGGGATGTTTTGGCTCCCTTTTTGGAGTTAGTAAATCATTGTACATACAGGGTTCCCCTGTTAATAAGTGGTGTTCCACCAGACTTGATAATAGAAAAGGAGTTATTCCTTCCCAATTAGAAAGGGACAAATTGAGAGGTTAGAAATCAGGTTTTTAAATAGCGTGTATCGAGGTTAACTGTTATACATAATAAAAGTTAAGTTTTAGTGCTTTATAGATTGAGAACTGATAGAGTTTAAATTTGCCTATGGCAAAATAGTAAATATAGTTATATTAGTTTGTGCTCCTAAAGAAGAACTAAGACTTCTTTTTAGGGGATGTTTTTTTTTTCTATGAACAATAATTCACATTTATTGTTGAACAAAACATCAACATGTATTAACCCCTTACCGCCGGAGCCAGTTTTGGCCTCTCTGACAGAGCCCCATTTTTTAAATCTGTCATGTGTCACTTTATGTGAGAATAACTTTTTGACACTTTAACCTATCCATGTGATTCAGAGATTGTTTTCTCGTGACACATTGTGCTTTAAGATAGTAAGAAATTTTGGTCCAAAAAATGCTTGTTTATTTGTGAAAAATATCAAATTATCATGCAAAATGTACCAATTTCAAACGTCAAAAATTTCTGCATGTAAGAAAGATGGTTATTCTACTCAAAATAGTTTATAACTAGCATCTACCATATGTGTGCTGTAGTTTGGCATCATTTTTTTTAAATGACTTTTTTTTTTTTTAAGACATTAGGTTGCGTATAAATTTAGTAGTAATTTTCAAATTTTCAAGAAAATTTGCAATATACATTTTTTAGGGACCAGTCCAGTTCTAACGTGACTTTGATTGACCTGTATGTTAGATACCCCCATAAATGACCTCATATAAGAAACTACACCCCTTAAAGTATTCAAACCGCATTTAGGAAGTTTATTCACCCATTAGGTGTTTCACAGGAATTAAACAAAGTGGAAGTGAAATTTCAAAATTTCACTTTTTGCAGATTTTCAATTTTTATACATTATTGACAAGAATACGGAAATGTGATAGGGAAATGCAACTTAATATTGATTCCCCAGATTCTGCCGTTTTCAGAGATATCCCATATGTGGCCCTAGTGCATTATTTGGCTCAACCACAAGCCCCAGAATAGGAGGAGCACCTACCGGACTCTGGGGTCTCATTTTCATTACGGTTTTATTTAGGGACCATTTCAAGTTTGCGGACAGCCTAAAGTTCCAAAACTCAATAAATACCCCTAAAAAGACCCCATATTGGAAACTACACCCCTTTAAGGAATATATCCAGGGTGCAGTAGTATATCGACCCAACAGGCGTTTCACAAATTTTTTTAGCGTTCGGCTCTAAAAATAAAAAAAAAATATTTTTTTACAATTAATCGGGCAATTTTAGCTGAAAATGTTTAATTTTTACAAGGAATCTTGGAAAAAAAAGCCCCAAAATTGTGTTAGCAATTTCTTACAAGTTCGGCAATACCCTACATGTGGGTGTAAACTGCTGTTTGGGCGCATGGCAGGGGGTACAAGGGAGGGAGCGCTTTTTTGGCTTATTGGCGCACAGATTTTGGTTGGGGCCAATGTCGCATCTGCAAAGCCCCCAAATACTAGAACAGGTTGAAACCTTCAAGAAGTTGCCCCAAATTTGGTTTCAATACCCCTCAGGGATCTCATCTAAGGGTGTATTGTGCATTTTGGGTGAACAGGTTGTTCCGTAGTTTTTCTTTTAGCATTGGGCCAGGGAAAAATGGAGGGGGAAATGCAGTTCCGCCATTGTTTTTGGCCTTCTTTTTTTACAGTATTCGCCATACGGATAAATGAACGGGATAAATTTACTATGGGGTCTTTACATTTACATGTTATAAATTTTATATAGTTTTTTATGTTTTATTACTTTTTTTAAAAATTAGAAGCGAGTTTTATAAAAAAGTTCCGTTTTTTGTTGTCCTTTATTTCTTGACAGCCATAGCTTTCTATTTTTGCATTGGACTGCTTGTGGGCTTTTTTTTTTTACGACATGGAGTTGCTGTTTTTTTTGGGGTCCCCATTACGGGGGGGATGTATGCTTTGATCACTTTTTTTTTAAGGTTTTTGTGAGGCATTTTGTACAAAATACAGCAATCCTGGTAGTGTTTTTTTATTTTTTTTTTTTTACGGGGTCACTGTGCGGTATAAATGAATGTAGTTTTAATCACAGGTTGATACGAAATTTCAGCGATACCACATTTGTATATTTTTTAATGTTTTTTCTGCTTTTACACAATAAAAACACTTTTATTTGAAAAGGAAAACACGTTTTTTGCATCGCGCGGTCTGAGAGCCATAACTTTTTTTATTTTTCTGTTTATGGAGCTGTATAGGACTTTTTTTTTGCGGGATGACTTGATGTTTTAATTGGTCACATTTTTTGGGGGGGACAAGACTTTATTGATCGCTTTTTAAATCTGTTTTTGGAAGGCAGGGTGAAGAAAATACTGCAATCCTAGCAGTGTTTTTTATTTTTTATTTTTAAATAGCGTTCCCCCATGCAGTATCCATGACAAGTTAGTTTTACTCTGTGGGTTGAGACGATTACTGGTGATACCCAATTTATTGAATTTTTTTATTTGAAAGCACAATTTTTTAAAAAAATTGTTTTTATTTTTGTAAAACAATATTTATGCATCACTATCTTCTAATAGCCAGAAATTTTTAATTTTTTTCCCTATACGAGCGTGTAAGGACTTTTTTTTGTGGGATGAAACTGACGTTTTAAATGGCATCACTTTGATGTTGATAATGCGTTTTGATGACTTTTTACTCCATTTTCTGTTGCGCAGGATGAAACAAAAAATCGCAATTCTGTGACTTTTTTTTGTGTTTTTTTTTTTTACGGGGTTCACCGTACGGGTTAAAAATTTAAAATGACAGATTTATAGGGTGGTCGTTATGCACGCGGCGATACCAAATATGGGTACTTTATTTATTTTTGATTTTTTTTGGGGTGATTGGCGTTTGTAAAGGGAAAAGGGCGGGGTATGTGTTTTTATTTTATTTTTTTGTGTTTGTGTTTTACTTTTTTTCACTTTTTTTTTACTTTTCACACTTTTTACACTTTTCCCCCAGGGGGGGAAATTTCATGAACGATGTCAGATCGTTCATGCATATGGAGATCAGCATACAGCTTTATAAACTGTATGCTGGTCTCCCCTGACAACTGTCTGTCACGCTGCCCAATGCATTGTGGGCATCGTGACGTCACCAGACAAAACCCCGGGTGCTGTCATTCAGCGTCCGGCTCTCCCGGGAAAGGGGACCAGTTCCGGCGCGGAAGCGCCGTTAGTGCGCCGTGATCCCGGGCGGCAGGAGCTCACTCCTGCCGCCCGCAGCCGCGATGTCGCGACCACGATGTCGTGACATCGAGAAGTTAATCCCCCGCGGCCGGAGCTTACTTCGGCCGGGGGGGATGCGGCATTATTGCCAGCGTAATATACCGCCGGTTCCATGCCGCGATCTTGCGCGCTCCGCCTGTGAGCGCGCAAGATCCGCTTGACGAACTCATACGGCAATTTGCGGGGAACCCCTACCCGACATTGCCGTATGAGTACGGCAAATGTCGGTAAGGGGTTAATATACTGTAGTGATTTCATCACAAACATCAGCATAAGCAGCCAAACTCTGAAATGCATAAAAAAATGCACTATGTCTTATTTTCGGGGGTGTCTTATTTTTGGGGAAACAGGGTAGTTTCTTCATCTGTGACATGGGCATTTGCTCTTCCAATCAAATTGTGTGGTCTAGGGAGGATCTATGAGCAAAGGGTGGAGTTGGGGGCATTTATGAAACAGTAACAGATTATAGATGCACCCAAAAGTTTTCATGTAATTTAGTAGCACAGTGCATGCAGCACTCAGGGGAAATTTTATTTTTCCATCTGTGACATGAGATTTAATTTAGGGTTACGGTTGGGGAAATGTTTCGGTGGCATTCTCTGGGTCACGCATCCATGTGGAAGGCGCTTCCTCTGATTTGGGTACGAATCCCTCCTTGCAGATCACAAACATTCATACTTGCTGATTGTCTCCCTTGAAATGGATGAGATCTTCCAGCAAGACAATGGGACATGTCACATGTAGTGTTGAGTGAACAGTAAAATGTTCTCGTTCTATTAGAACCTCAAACTTTTGTGAGTTCAGTTCGAAGTTCTATTCGAACTCGAACTTCCAAACCCAATTAAAGTCAAAGGGAGAAGATGTTCTGGTTAATGTTTATACCTATACAGGTGAGGAGAAGCTGGAATTACCATCCATAACAGTAAACTGGATACGTGGAACAACCGAGTGAAGAATTTTTTTTCTAAGAGTGACAGAAAAAAACTGAGAGGCTAAAAATACTTCATTCCTTTCAATGGCTAACTGAAAAGATGAGGACAGCTTGCAAGCAGGGGCGTAGCTATAGGAGGTGCAGCAGTAGCAGCTGCTACGGGGCCCTGCATCCTGAGGGGGCCCAAAAGCCCCTTTGACACAAAGGAGATTCGGAGACAGTGTGATATACAATTACTGAACCCCCAAAACTGCAAAAATTTAACTTTTGGGCACTGAGTATGATTTAGCAAATCCAAGCACTCTGTATAATATATATCCATGTATATGAGAGTTAGGCAGGGGCGGAACTACCGGGGTAGCAGACGTAGCAATTGCTACGGGGCCCCGAATCTTAGGGGGGGCCCAGGACCCGTAGCTGCTACTACTTTGTCTACTGCCCAGGTAGTTCCAGCTCCAGAGCCCGTCAGGCAATGAAGGTAACTGCTGGCGGGCTGCGTTAAGATGCTGCTGCTGCTACCATCATCAGTCACTGTCACAGGCACGGAGCCCGGACAGAGCGAGCGGCGGGGGAGCCGGCAAACACAGTTAAGTGTTAGTGACTACGGCCCCTCTCCTTCTCCCTCCCCCCCCCCCCACCCTTAGTCCAGTACAGATAGTGAAGAGCTGGGAACACAAGGGGAAGGAGGGGGAAGAATAAAATGCATTGCCCAGTCTGCAGAAACAAGGAGGAATGTATTCCTCTCCTTCTGTCCAGACTTCTTGGACCTGGGACAGTGAGAACAAGCAGAGCAGTAAGCATTTTGGGCCACATGTATGAAAACATTTTGGTCTAAAACTCACTTTTTTGCCCAAAATGTTTTCATACATGTGGCCCAAAATGCTTACTGCTCTGCTTGCTCTCACTGTCCCTGGTCCAAGAAGTCTGGACAGAAGGAGAGGAATACATGCACAGCAGCCATAAGTAACAGTCACAGCACTGCCTGCGCCTGAGGGCTCGTCCCCACAGCACTGCCTGCCCCTGAGGGCTCGTCCCCACAGCACTGCCTGCCCCTGAGGGCTCGTCCCCACAGCACTGCCTGCGCCTGAGGGCTCGTCCCCCCAGCACAGGTTTTCAGTAGGTTTTACAGATGGTTTTAAGATTTGAAAGCTGTCTATAAACCGACTGTCAACATTTTACATTGATTTAAACAGAAAATCGGTGTAGCAGTCCCCACTGCACAGAGTTTACGCTAGACTTTTTTTAGGCGTAAAATGGACAAACACCGGTTAGGAAAAAATCCTGACCGGTGTTTGGTCTTTTTTAGCCACATAGGGAGAAGGCTTTTGTCTGCGGTTTGTGGATTCAAGCCATCCCCCTTCGCACCCACATGTTCATGTTCTGCCCGAAAACTGGGCGGAAGAATGAACATGTTCTAAGTTCTTTGTTACGCCAACGGTGTAAAAAACTGTCCGGCGAAAAATCCGTGCAGTGTGGAGGGGTGTGCAGATATTCTATTAATGTCAATGTACATGGTTGACAGTCGGTTTACAGACGGCTTTCAAATCCAAAAACAGTCTGTAAAACTGTCAGAAAACCTGTGCTGTGGGGACAAGCCCTCAGGCGCAGGCAATGCTGTGACTGTTACTTAGGGTGCTTTCACACGGTGGGTTTTTGGTGCCTGTTTGATGTGTTTTTTTGATGCATTTTTTGTGCAGGAAGCCACAGCAACTAATGATATACATTGTTGCACAAAAAAACGCATCCAAAAAAACGCATCAAAAAACACACCAAAAGCGCACCGTGTGAAAGCACCCTTATGGCTGCTGTGCATGTATTCCTCCCCTTCTGTCCAGACTTCTTGCAGAGTCTGTATACCAAGCATCCTCAACCTGCGACCCTTCAGCTGTTGGGAAACTACAATTCCCATCATTCCCACTGTTATAGATTATATAAATGCATGCTGGGAGTTGTAGTTTCCCAACAGCTGGAGGGCCGCAGTTTGAGGATGCCTGCTGTATACCACTATATGGTCACTATATGGCGGTACTATTGGTCTTTGTGTACTGATCAGTAATATTATAGGAGTATTATTTAGTCACTATGTGGTGGTAATTTGTGCTCAAGTTCTGGCGGTATAATCAGGTCCATATGTAGTAGTGCTATGAGTCATGTTGGTCTGGGTATAGTGGGATTTGTTTGGTAGCAATAAGATGGTGATATCTATGGTGAAGTATTTGCTTGTTGGATTATCTAGTAACTGCATGACTATTATAAAGAGGTCACGGTAAATGTTCGTAGTTGGGCAGGCAGGAGGGGGGCCCCATCCAAAAGTTTGCTATGGGGCCCAGGCTTCCCTAGTTATGCCCCTGGAGTTAGGCGTTATGTGAGCCTGCAAATGTCACCAAATAACAGCTTCTGGGTGTGGAAAAGATGCAGCCAGCAATACCAAACTCCCTAACTATTGCTGTCTATGGAGAGGAAAATGCTATCTAACTAAGAGCAGTCTGTACAGTACAGAGAGTGAGCTGAAAATGGCGTTCACAAGGCAATACAGTGAAATATATATAACATGGTCATGTGATTTTAGCAGCCAATGAGAGCCCTACACCTCAGCGATTATGTTTTTGACACTTCTTTGTGCAATGCACTGATTGGATGGCTGGCAACAGTGCAGAAAGGTGATTGAATGACCACCAGAAGTGCAGAAAGGTGATTGAAGGCGCCAAAAGTGCAGAAAGGTGATTGAAGGCGCCAAAAGTGCAGACAGTCGCTGAAAATGAAAATGGCGTGTAGAACTAGAACTTTACTCGAACGAACAGTAAAATGTTCAGTTTGGTTCGATTTCTAAAAATTCGAGAAGTTCTACTAGAATTTAACTTTTCTAGAACAGTTCGGTCAACACTAGTAACATGGCTAGAAATATCTGACATTGGTGGAAAGATCAGGACCAAGACTTTTCAGTACTACCCTCGACATTTAATCCCCAGATTTCAATTGAATATGTGTGTAGCACCTGGATGGTGGTGTCGGCTATATGGACCCTCCATAAGCTGTGGGATGCAGTCAACATGGTTGTAGATACCATTGACAACCTAAAAGGGTCTGAGTCACATCTAGCCCATCTAGCTGCCTTCCGGGCCGCACAAGACTTTTTAGCATTAACACATTTTTCTCTAGGTCCACCACATAGCCTGATAAGCCACTGATGGAATCAGGATTCTCTACTATCAAGAATAAACTCCACTGGTGGACCCCAAGGATAAACTCCACTAGTGGAACATAGGAATCAATTCCACTAGTGAGCCTCAAGAATCATTCCACTGGTGGGCCCCAATAATCAACTCCACTGGTGGGCCCCAAGAATCAACTCCACTGGTGGGCCCCAAGGATCATCTCCCCTGCTGAGTTCCAAGAATCAACTCCATCGGTGGGAACCAATAATTATCTATACTGGTGGGCCTCATGAACTGACTCCACTGTTGGACCCAATAATCAACTGCACTGGTGGAACATAGGAATCAATTCCATTGGTGAAGCCCAACAATCTCTTCCTTTTTTCCTTAAGTTGTGTCACTCGGGGGATCTTTCACCCATCCAACTCTCTGTTTTTCGTTATTTTATTGCGTTTTGTTTCTATCCTGTTGTGCAGGTGGTTTTTTTTTATGTTTATGTCTGTTATTTTGTAATTATTGTAACTATGGACTGAACCTTTATATTAAAGCCTACAACTACTGCTGCTTTTTGCTACCTGTAGCGTCTAGTTGAAAGGTGATGTCAGTCTGTTTGTTCCTGGGGGTGTGTATAGCATTTGGATGTATATGTGGTGCTCATTGTGTAGCCTGAGCAGGCTTGGACTGGCCCATGGGGGAATAAGGGAAACCCCTGATGGACCAAAGAGCATGGCAGACCTGGAGTTGTTTTTTAACTTCATATATATCCTGGGGAGAGCCAGAAAAGCAAAGAAAGGCAAAAGGCAAGAGGCAACTTAAAGGCCTGAACAGTCATTTATAGTAGCTGTAGGGTGAATCCCCTAAATAAACTCCACTGGGGGGGGTCCAGAAACAACTCAACTGGTGGACTTCTAGAATCCACTCTACCTGCAGGTCATAGGCACCCCAGTCTGAAACTGAGCCATATGATGGGGTCAGTGTGAGATTAAGCTGTGGGGTAGTGTACCTTGGTCACCTACACGCTGTGTAGGACGTGTTAGGGCTTCTGTATAAGTCCAAGACAGATTGTTCCCAAATGACCCCTCCTGTGTGTGGTTGCCCTTTACCCATATGTAATTGAAATTGGCAGTGGGATCTTATTCTCTGTCTTCCTTTTTGTGTGCTCCTGTGCCCTTTATATCTCCACTCTTACCCCTGACACCCTACAATGCATTCAGTTTATGGGTGCCAGGGTCTTCAGGAATCTCATTGCCCCATACAGCTGGAACATCTGTCAGTGCTGCCCTGGTGTTGCACTTCATGGGTGCCATATTGTTTACCCCTCCGGCAGGTAGTAGTACTGATATTTATGATGATGATGATTATTATTAGTATTATTTTTATTAACCTGTTCCTGCCTGAGCCATTTATCCCCCTTCCTGACCAGGTTCATTTTCCTTTTCCATAGTTCATATTGGTTTATATATTTTTTGTGCCTATTTTTTGGACACATTTTTTTTTTTTTTGCTCTTTGTGATATGTCAGGTTTTATTTTTATGTAATTCTTCCATTAGTATTCATAGTAAAAAACAAACTTTTTTCCACTTTATTTATTGAATTATTTTCTCAGCTACAGTAGCGCTAAAAGAAGTTTTGTAATTTTGTCACTTTTTCATCACGAATATTTAGATAAACAGTGGAAAATTAAGTATTTGATGCACTGGTGATTTTGCAAGCTTTCCCACCTACATAGAATGGAGAGGTCTGTAATTTTTATCATGGGTTCACTTCAACTGTGAGAGACAGAATCTAAAAAAATCCAGAAAATCACATCATACGATTTTTATATAAATAATTTTCATTTTATTGCATAAACAAATTATTTGATCTTCTACCAATTAGCAATAATTCTGGTTCTCATAGATCTGTCAGATTTTCTGTAAGAAGCCTCCTACTCTGCACTCATTACCTATATTCATTGCACCTGTTTTAACTCGTTACCTGCATAAAAGACACCTGAACACACTATCACACTCCAACCTCTCCACCATGGCCAAGACCAAAGAGCTGGCTAAGGACATCAGGGACAGAATTGTAGACCTGCACAAGGCTGGCATGGGCTACAGGACAATAGGCAGCAGTTTGGTGAGAAGTCAAAAACCATTTGAGCCATTGGCGTAGCTAAAGGCTTGTAGGCACTGGTGCAAAAATTCAGCTTGGGCCCCACTACCCCCAGACAATGGCTGTGGACCACTAGTTTTAACAACAGGTTCCCTACTCAGCATGACAGATGTCTACTGTGTAGTGGAAAATTATTTCTACTTAAAAGGATTGTAGAACAGAAGAAAATTCATTTGAATTGGGAACAGGTGGCAGAAAAAAAGGAAAACAAGTTCTACCACCAAAGCATCTGCCCCCGTCGCCTCAACCCCGCAAAAAACGAGCTAGTGCTATTAATGTTTAGCTTTTGTTGGAGTTTACACTGAACATTTTAATTGACATCTGTATTCTCTGGGTCAATACATATACAAGGGGAAATAAATTCTGCCACATTATCACTGCATGTCACCACTATGGAGTGACTAATACTAGTATAATGTCACTACCAAACCAGTATACCAAGACCAATATTACCAATTACAGCAACATACGATGACCAAATAATTACACTACCATATAGTGACTAATACCACTATACTGTTACTGACCAAATCAATATATCAAGACCAATTATACCAATAACAACCATATACAAAGATCAAATAATATCGCCACATCATGACCACATATCACCACCATAAAGAGACTGTATACAACCATTGTACTGTTACTGAATAAAAACCATTACACAAAGACCACCATTGCCACCATACAGTGATCATATTGCACATGGATACTCTACCACATATAAGTGATTACAGGCAATTACATTAGTAACTCACAAGTGACGTCTTTTCTGATGGGTTGTTCACTTTCCCTTTTCATCTCCACCCACTTGAGACCATCATGATGACTTCTCCCGGCCACAACTTGTCCCTGCAGAATTTACCACACAACCATGTTGGACTACTTGCTTTTCCAACACCTCCCTACCAATTCCCACCATTACAGGCCCCTCAGTACGTAGAGAGGTATAAAGTCCCTCTAGGTAGCTATATAGGCCCCTCAGTAGGAAGGTTTATAGGGTCTCCTCAGTAAATACGTTTGCGGGGCCTCCTCAGTTGGTAGGGAGGTATAAAGTCCCTCTAGGTAGCTATATAGGCCACTCAGTAGGAAGGTTTATAGGGTCTCCTCAGTATGAAGGTTTCTAGCGTCTCCTCAATAGGTAGGTCGGTATATAGGGTCCCCCTCGGTAGGTATATAGCCATCCAGTAGATGGATATACACTCACCGGCCACTTTATTAGGTACACCATGCGAGTAACGGGTTGGACCCCCCTTTTGCCTTCAGAACCCCTCAATTTTCGTGGAAAATAGATTCCACAAGGTTTTGAACGATGCCAATTGGTACCAAGGGCCCAAAAAGAGGGGCCAAGAAAATATTCCCCACACCGACACCAGCACCACCCCCTGAACCGTTATAAAAGGCAGGATGGATCCTGCTTTCATGTTGTTGACCCCAATTCTGACCCAAACCAATCCGAATGTCCAGCAGAAATAAAGACCAAAAACCAAAACGTTTTTCCAATCTTCAAAACTGCCCAAAATTTCGAGAGCTTGGGAAAATTTGGGGAGCTTTTTCCTGTTTTTTAAACTGAAAGGAGTGGCACCCCCGGGGGGTTCTGCTGCTGTAGCCCATTTCCTCAAATTTTCGCCGTATGTGCGTTCAGAGATGCTTTTCTGCCCCCTTGGGTTTGAAAAGGGTGCTATTTGATCACTGGCCTTTCTATCCTCAAACCCATCGCCCATTTTCTTTGCCCTCTGCATCAACAAGGCATTTTTCCCGCCCCGGGGCCCTACTGATGTTTTTTTTTTTTCGGACCATTCTCTGTAAACCCTAGGAAAGGTTTTTCGGAAAAAATCCGGAAATCAGCGTTTCTGAAATACTCGACCAGCCCTTCGGCACCAACAACCCTGCCACGTTCAAAGGCACCAAATCCCTTTTTTCCCATATGATGCTCGGTTTGAACTGCAGGAATGCTGACCATTCTCGCCCAAATACTGAGTTGCCGCCCTGTGATTGGGTGAAATTTTTGAAAATTTGTGTTAACGAGCAGTTGGACAGGTGACCCAATAAAGTGGCCGTGGGTGTATATGGTCCCCCTAGATAGGTTCAATATAGGAAACCCCATAGGTAGGTTTTAAATAGGGCCTCCTTTATAGTATATAGTGTCTCCCCTAGGTAGCTAGCATTTCAGGGCCCCCAGTAATAGGATATTGGGGGTTCCCCACTAAAAGGAATGGGTCTTCCAGTTGGCTAGTATTATTAAGGGGCCCCCCAGTAGATAGGTATATTGGGCCACCTCAGTATGTAGTGTCTCCCAGTAGGTAGCTATGTATACAGGGCCACCCAGTAAATGGGTATATAGGGTCTCCTGGTAGTTAGCTATGTATACAGGACCCTGCAGTGGATAGGTATATAGGGTTTCCCAGTAGGTATCTATGTACTGTATACAGGGCCCGCTATTAAAAAAAAAAAAAAAAAAAAAAAAATTGTTCTCACATCTGCCCGTTTCTCTGCAGAACACTAATTTTTTTGGTATAGACTTCCTATGGCTTATGGTCTAGTACTGGCAGGAGCACAGGTTGTGTGATGACATCATCACATTGCGGCAACCAGGGACTGATTGGCAGGGAAAAGGGCAAGCTCTGCATCGCTGTGTTTATGTGGCCCAGTGATGCAGCTGTGTGATAAAAAGGGGGGCCCGGTTTCAAATTTCACTCTAAGATCGATGAAAGCCACAGGGTTTTTTGCAATTATTAAAGATGGAAGGGAACAAAGATACTGCAATCTTCCCCTTTTGGGCCCCATTCAAGATCTCGCCTCATGTGGTGAGGGTGATTCTGAGAAAGGTCAGGAATCAGCCCAGAACTACACGGTAGGACCTGGTCAAAGAACCTAATAGAGCTGGGACCACAGGTTCAGAGATTACCACTAGTAATAGTCTGCGCAGTCATGGAGTAAAATCCTTCAGGGCACATCAGCTCCCCCTGCTCACGCCAGCGCATGTCCAGGCCCGAGTGAAGTTCATCAAAGAATTTCTGGATAATACAGAATAAGTGGGAGAAGATCATGTGGTCGGAGGAGACCAAAATACAACTTTTTGGCATCAACTCCACTCGCCGTGTTTGGAGGAAGAAGAAGGATGAGTACAATCCCATGAACACCGTCTGAACTGTGAATCCTGGGGGTGGAGACATCATACTTTGGGGGCTTTTCTGTAAAGAGGACAGGCCAACTGCACCATATTGGAAAAAGGATGGATGGGTCCACGTATTGTGAGTTTTTGACAACCTCCTTCCCTCAGTAAGAGCATTGAAGAAGAGTCGCGGTTGGGTCTTCCAGCAGGACAATGACCCAAAACACAAAGCCAGGGATACTAAGGGGCAGCTCCGGAAAATCTTTGGAGGGAGCTGAACCTCAATGTAGCCCAGCGACAGCCCCGAAACCTGAAAAATCTGGAGAAGATCTGTATGGAGGAGTCACCAGAATCCCTGCTGCAGTGTGTGCAAACTGGGGCAAGAACTACAGGAAACGTCTGACCTCTGTAACTGCAAACAAAGGTTTCTGTACCAAATATCAAGTTCTGTTTTTCTATTGTATCAAATACTTATTGCATGCAATAAAATGCAAATTGATTATTTCAAAATGATACAATGTGATTTTCTGGATTTTTTTGAAGTGAACCTATGATACAAAGTATTGTCCTTTCTATTCTTTGTAGGTGAGAAAACTTGCAAATCACCAGTGTATTAAATGCTTATTTTCCCCACTGTAGGTAAAATAAAGTTGTCATTGGAAGGGGGTGGGTGACTGAAATAGTGGTTTGGGCTTTTTCTATTTATTTTGTGTGTTTTTTTTGTTGCTTCGTTTTTTATATAGATTTTTAATGCTCCAATAAAATATTCTGTATGTTATTCCTGTAAACTCCTCTATGTTATTCCTGTATGTCAATCCTGTATACTCCTCTATGTTATTCCTATATGTTATTCCTATATACTCCTCTATGTTATTCATGTATTCTCCTCTATGTCATTCCTGTATACTCCTCTATGTTATTCCTGTATACTCCTGTATGTTATTCCTGTATATTCCTCTATGTTATTCCTGTATTCTCCTCTATGTTATTCCTGTATACTCATCTATGTTATTCCTGCATACACCTGTATGTTATTCATGTATCCTCCTCTATGTTATTCTTGTATACTCCTGTATGTTATTCCAGTATACTCCTGTATGTTATACCTGTATCATCCTCTAAGTCATTCCTGTATACTCCTCTATGTTATTCCTGTATACTCCTGTATGTTATTCCTGTATACTCCTGTATGCCATTTCTGTACACTCCTCTATGTTATTCCTGTATACTTTTGTATGTTATTCCTGTATACTCCTCTATGTTATTCTTGTATCCTGCTCTATGTTATTCCTGTATACTCCTGTATGTTATTCATGTATGTTATTCCTGTATACTCCTCTATGTTATATCTGTATGCTCCTCTATGTTATTCCTGTTTTACACCTGAAATGTTATTCCTGTATACCTTCTATGTTATTCCTGGATCCTCCTATATGTTATTCCTGTATACTCCTGTGTGTTATTCCTGTATACTCCTCTATGTTATTCCTGTATACTCCTCTATGTTATTCCTGTATACTCCTCTATGTTATATCTTCATTCATGTGAAGATAAACAGATTCCACAAAATGTCGCGTCCCCTCGGGAGAATGGTCTCTGTAGTTTGATAAAACTTCATGCACGACAAATGTTATTAACTCCTAATTAGTCCCATAATCCAGGAATTCTTCTATATAAAGCTCCGAGACTCAAGGAGGACGAGGCAGAGCTGGTGCCTGCACCGAGCACAGTGAGTATCACCAGTGTTACATGTAGCTACACCCATTACCAGCCTCATCACCATCACCATCATCATCATCATGCAACACTTTTAATACTGGTGCACTTCTATGTTGTAGAGGGCCCCTTGGGCCCCTACCGACTCCTGGGCCCGGTAGCGCCTGCTACCTCTGCACCCCCTATACCCTCTGTCTAGTTGATAACAGTAGGTTACTGACATTCCCCTAAGTAGCACAGCCGGCGTGCGGCTAAAGGGTTCTTTTCCTGGAACGGCTGTAGTGTGGGTGGGTGGCTGTTCCCATATTCCGGTCCGGGCTTTACTGGGCCTTTTTGGGCCTTTAACTCCAGACCTCAGGTGTGGACAGTATTCCTGAGGAACTTGTTTGCCATTTTCCTCCACAGTGTGCTGCAGTGAGGGGCAAGCAAAAGTGTCCTGGGAAACAGGACGGAGACAGACTGGCTGGTCTGACAAGGACTAACACCCACTTCACGGTTTATTATGGACACTGGGAAAAGCATTAAGCGGAAGTCAAGGCTTTTAATCCCCAATGGCCGCCAGGTGCTACTACAGAGCATCTTTCAACAGCTGACCAAGACAGACCAGAAGCCTCAAAACAGGCACCACTCAGACAGAGGACCAACAGACAAGGGACCGGAGTGTTCCAGGTTACTGTAACCTGGGGAAAACTATAACAAGACAAAGTGCAGAACGAGACAAGAAAGCCTAGTAGTAACACAGTGGGTGGCATAACCCTCGAAATGTGACCATGTATCTCCTATAATGGATACAAACACAACCTTTTATAATCCAGAGGCTCCTGAGAATCTTATTCCACATTTTGTTTCAACATCGTAATAATTAAAAACTTGGGGTATAAAAGCAAATAGCCCGTTCTACCTCTGTAGAATTTTTAGACCTTAATGTTAATTCAAAATGAATCTAAATACAAACCTCTAAACCAGTGGTTCTTCAGACTGCATGCTCCAGTTTGTTGGGAAACTATAAGTCCCATCATGCCCCCTGTTATAGATTATATAAATGCATGATGGGAGTTGTAGTTTCCAAAAAGCTGCAGAGCCACGTTTGAAGACCACTGCTCTAAACACTTTAACCCCCTTTAAGCCGAACGCCTGAAAAGTACTTAGTGACCAGCACATTTTTTTTTTTTTTGCCTCCTTTCGTTTCAACAGTTGAAACTTTTTTATTTTTTCAATGACGCAGTTGGATGGGCCTCTGTTTTATTCGGACAATTGTACTTTTTGGGGAATAGTTTAAGTTCACTTATAAAAATTGCAGACTTTTTTTTTTTTTTTACATTTTTTTTACATTTTATTTTTACATTTTTTTTTTACACCATTACATTTCACACTTAATAACTTTTTTAGATTAATTCTACAGGTTATATTGGTTGAGTGGATACCTAATAAAGTGTATGTTCTTTTTGGGTGTGTTTAATATATGCACAATTATTTTTTATTAAATATTTATTTTTATTTTTTTTATTTTATTTTATTTATTCATTTTTTTACACTTTTTTTTGTTTAGTTTTTTTACTTTTTTTTTTTTTAAATTTCCCCCGAAGTGAAATGTTTTACATTTTTTTAAACCCCTTAGTAATGTATTAGCATATTCATATATTTCTAATAAATTATCATCTGTGTCAGTCTGACACAGGCAGTGATCAGGACAGCACACAGGGTTTCCAGTCACTGCCTTATTACACAGACAGCCCTGGGGCTAAATCTAGGTCCCTAGGACTGACTGTGCAGCCATTCCCCGGGCTCTGTCGGGTCACAGGGGTTTCCGATCACCGACAGGCTGGGGAAACCCTTTGATTGCGCTGCGGTTTTGATCCGTCGCAATCAAAGGGTTAAAGCACGGGATGCGCAGGTTTGCTCCACTCCCCAGTGCTCGTAGGAGATGCTCTGGGATCAGGGCTGTGTAGTATGGACTCGGGAGAGAAAATGTCCCAAAACAAACCATTTCGGGCGTCTGAGATGATGCCAAATTGTAGAGCAAGCTGCATTCAAAAGCCAAGGATTTTGGGAGACAAAATGTCCTGAAGGCCTAATCACTAATGCATTGAATAAAGTCCATGCTCAAAAAAAGCAGGACTGCTGAAAAACAGAAAGATGTGGCGAATAACAACAAAAATTTTTCCCTCATAACTAAGTTAAATACATTCTAAAATTAAGAAGGTATTGAGTACCCACTGGAAACTTCTTTCCATGAAAGCATTTCATGGCCTGGTTTTTCTTACTTTAACTTTCAGTGTCTACTAAAGGGGGCTGGGCAATTTGTTTGAACTGCATAGCATGTGACCCAGCAGGCTTGACATCGCCATGCCTTTCCCCAAAGTGTGCTCACTCTAGTAAAACAAAGGTCTGTTTATGTCAAGAGCGATGAGCAGCCACAATGTAGCTGAGTGGTTAGCACTTGATCCTTTTAGCATAATGGTCCTAGGTTCAAAATACTATGAGAACCAAACATGGATTTTGTTTCTCAATGCACATACCTGATTGAGGTTTCTTTTTTCTTTTTATTTGCACTGTTTGACTAATTACTAAGGAGTACAAAGGACAGAGGAGAAAAAAGACAGCACCTGGGGTTGAACACCTGCTCAGCAGTGAGTATGTGTGACTACTATGGTGTACAGAGGACGGGAGTTGACTGGTAGCATCTGGGGTTGAACTGTTGCTCAGCAGTGAGTGTATGTGATTACTGAACAGGCACCAAGGGTGGTAACGTTAGTGTAGGTTCCCACCTGTATTGAGGTTGCCCTGTCAATTGGAATGTGGGCTTAAGCAGTTTTGATCAAAAATGGGAACTAAGAAGCTCAAAAATGTTTCAGGAATTCCAAGTAGCAGAAAAATTCCTATGTGCCTTTTGATAGAGTAGAGTGCTGCTGATATTGGATTGTGTTTGTATGTTACTGCCACACCAGTGTGCACCTATGCTCATTGTTTTCAAAAAAGTTTCTGGGATGTGAGGAACCAAAAATTGCTTTCTAGACTTTTTGCATGGGAGAGTGGCTGCCTCGTTGTTGGTTTTTCGCACTCAATTCACCTGCACAGGCTTTAAAATCAATGCAGAGTAACTTGTAGCTGGAAACCTTTTCTCCCTTTG
>JAODAL010046180.1:0-31191 GCA_025379985.1 Phyllomedusa bahiana | reverse complement strand
GTTGCAAAAAAAAAAAAAGAAAGCCTGTAGGTTTACTGTAGAAACAGACTGGAATTCCTTTTTGACCATGTGTCATACATCTATGGATACAGCAGTTAAAAGTATACCTTGAAGGTATTACCTAACCCATACCTTTGAGAACAGAATTGAGTCAAGCACGTATATATATATATATATATATATATATATATATATACTTAATATATATATGAAACAGACCTGGGTTGTGGATCCACTGAGCCACCGCAAGCGATGCGAAGCCACACAGGAACGGAGTCCTAATTGGAACCCGGTTTTCACCAGAGCCCCCGCAAAGCGGGATGGACTTGCTGTCGGCGGAAATTCCACAATTCGCTACCCCTGATGTGACTTGCTTGCGATGGTAGCCAGTAATACGCAGTACAGAATCGCAGGCAAACTCGTAGTCAGGGACGGCCAGGAAGGTCGGGGGCAGGCAGCATAGGTTCGTGGTCCGGAGAAACGTAAGCCGGAGGGACGGTAACAGTAAAGACAACCAACGAGAAAGGGCTTCCTCGCATAGGTATGGGCACTAATGGAATCGGCGAGGGCCAGGAAGCAGTGAGCGAATATAAAGGGACAAGTGGCCGTGTTTTGCAATTATTGGGCGCCTGGGCCCTTTAAATTTGCGAGAGCGGCGCGCGCGGCCCTAAGGAGCCGGGGCCTCGCGCACCCGGCCGCGCACTACATCCGGCACGCGGTCAGGTGAGGAGGAAGACTTACTGGACGGGGAGCCAACGGGACGCGGCGTTGTCCCGCGTCGCGGTGCGGGCCCGGTAAACGGGCAGCGAGTGCGCCTACAGCCCGACCCCCGGCTGCAGCGCCACTCGTGACAGTACCCCCCCCTTAGTCTCCCCCTCCCTGTGCCCTGAAGACATCACTGGAGTAAGTTTCGGTCCAATGATGTTTCTCCCTCCGCTCCGCAAGATCTTTTCCTCGGGACCAGATAACCCATTTCCAAATCATAAGAAAAGTAACGTTTATCCCCCTTGTCTACTTCAATAGCAGGATTTCCTCACACGGCCAAAGACGTCCCCTCCCCCCGAGTGCAAATCCGCACCGGGCAAGGGGCAGACACTCTCCGAACGTACCTGTTCAAGATGACTGGCTTTAAGTAGAGAAACGTGGAAGGAGTTCGGAATACGCCATCGGAGGGGGGGACCGACTTGTAGCCCCCGGATTGACCCTTCAGGACTTCAAAAGGGCCAAGGAACCGGGACCCAGTTTGTAGGACGGAATCCTAGGCGCACATGTCTGGAGGACAACCAGACCTTATCCCCCGCTTGAACGAGGGCGTGGTCCTCCTGTGTCAATCGCCTGGAGCTTCATCCGAGCAGAGGCCCGGGAGCAAGATTGCTTGCGTGGTTGTCCCACACCGACTTTCAGGTCACGGACTCCAAGAGTCCACCGCAGGAAAACGTCCGAGAACCGATTCCAGCGGGAGGGGGCGGGCGGGATGTAATCCATACAACCACGAAAAATGGAGAAGCCCCGTAGAATCGGAGTCCAAGGAATAGGTGAGCGAATACGGCCCATGCAACAAGCCTGCCCAAAAACGTCTGCTGGCTGAGACGAAAATTGACTAGGATAGTTTCTCTAAGATCCTGGTTAGTTCCTTCTACCCTGCCGTCGACTGCGATGTTAAGCGTAGAGAAAGTCCAATTGCACTTTGGAGCTGAGAACAGAGAGACCGCCAAAACGGGAGGACGAATTGAACTCCGCGATCGGACACAATGTAACGAGGGAGGCCATGGCAGGCGAAGACAAATGTTTGGAAGAAAGAAGGGTTGCCAAACGATGTGCAGACGGAAGTCCCAGGCAAAGGTACAAAATGCGCCATCTAGAGAACGATCGGCGTGACCCAAATGACAGTAATTGCCCGCCGACGGCGTATAATCCGTGATAAAGTCCATGGCAATCTGAACCATGGAACGATCCGGAACGGGCCAAAGGAAGGAGCAATCCTGCTGGCTTGAGTGCGGGGTCTTGTTGCTGACCACTACGAAGACACGAGGCCACAAAGTCTTTTTCACATCCTTGATTAGGTCGGGCCAGCCCCCCGGGGACCCCCCAAGTATACCCCCGCCCAATGAACTGCGGCCGTCTTCCGGACACCCAGGTGACCGCTACCCGAGAGCCATGACCCCAATCTCAGGATTCTTCTCCGAAGGGATGGCGCACATAGGAACCTCTGCCCGAGGTACCTTCCGTAAAACTACTGAGCCACGTGATCAGACGGTTGGGAGAATGATGTGGCAGGTGAGAGTCCCTCCCCAAACACGTCCAGACGCCCGAGACCATGACATACGGCTTTGACGTTCTTCTCGGCTCGGGCGGAAGAATGGATCGTGAAATTGAAGCGCGAGAAGAAAGAGATCCCAACGAGCCTGCCGGGGATTAAGGCGCTGAGCCGACTGGAAGTACACAAGATTCTCTTGTGGTCAGAGTAGATAGTCACTGACTGGATGTCGGCTCCTTCAGAAGATGACGCCACTCCTCAAGCCGCCCATTTAATGGCCAGACGCTCAACGGTCACCAATATGGTAGGTTCTTCTCCCCGCAGGAGAGAATGTTTCTCGAGAAGATAACCCACATGTGACCAACTATGCCCTTGTAATCCTCTGAGAGAGCACCGCCCCTGCCTCCCACGTAGATGATGCGTCCACCTCCCAGAAAAAACGGATTTCTCTACATCCGGACGAGACCAATACTGGAGCCGAAGCAAAGGCCGCCTTGAGCCGGGAGAAGGCATCTTCGCCGCTGGTGGCCACAACCTTCGGGTTCCAAGTCTTCTTAATAAGGCCACATGGGAGCCCCTACGGTCGAAACAAGTGTTGGGATAAACTGACGGTAATAATTAGCAAAGCCGAGGACCGTTGAATAGCCCGAAGGCCCGATGGAACGAGGCCACGTGTCAGGAAACGGCTGACTGCTTGGCAGGATCCCTTTGCAACCCTTGGCAGAAACAATATACCCGAGAAGGGGCAGGCTGGGATTGGTGAAATTGGCATTTTCTCCAGTTGGCGAAAGGCTATCTCCCGAAGGCGATTAATGACCCTGGCGCACATGGAGAACTGTGGGACTCGAGATCAAGGCTAAAAAATCATATGTTCGTCCCGAATACACGACCACGCATACATATAAGAGGTCCCTGAAAGATGTCGTAACGAACCCAGGAACACCGCGGGGCGTTACAAAACCAGAAGGGCATAACTAGGTACTCGAAATTGCCCATACCCGCGTGTTGATGCCGTCTCCACTCGTCGCCTACTCTCCGATCCGATCAGGTTATAGGCCCCACGTAAGTCCAGTTTGGTGAAGATCCTAGCTCCGCCGAAGCGGTCGAAGAGCTCCAGATCAGCGCAGTGGGGTAGCCGGTTTTCACCGTCAATCTTATTCAGACCGCGATAGTCCGATGCAGGGTCGAAGTAGCCATCCTTCTTTTCCACAAAGAAGAAGCCCCTCCAGCTGGTGAAAGAGGACTTGCAGGATAAGCCTTTTCTTGTGGTCTCCTGTAATTTATCCTGACATGCCTTGGTCTCGGACCGACAGAGGGTAGACTCCTACCCCGAGGATGGGGTTGTAGCAGGCAAACAGGTCTATAGGGCAATCGTTAGGACCGTGAGGGTGGCAAGGAAGTCTGCCTGTTTTTCCGGAGAACCACGGCGGCGAGGTCTGATACTCTGTCCGTAATCCCGGCAACGGCGTTCATTGGGCGCAGGCGGATAGGTGTGACGCACCGGGCGAGGTGCGGACAGACAACGTGCTGGCAGTCATGTCCCCCATCGGAACTTCGCCGTCTTCCAGTCCAAGACCGGGGCTGGCATTGCAGCCCCGTAGGGTAACCCCAACCGGATAGCAGACGAGAAGAACGGGGTAATTCGTAGAACAACGATTCTCTCGCCATGGAGTGCCCCTACATGCAGAGTTAACGGGCTCCGTACGGTACTGGATTATTATCGCTCAGGACCTCCCCACTCAACCGAAGAGATCGCCAGAGGCTTAACGAAGTCGAACGGTATGGAAGGCGAAGCAATCGACACCAGGGCTGCAATCCCATAAAATTTCTGCCGAGCCGGAGTCCAAGAAGGCGTAGGCTTGAAACATCACGCCAGCACTAAAGAAATCAGCACCGGCATGGTCAGACTTTGAGAGGAACTGAGCACACCCAGGGACGCCATCTCCCACGTACCCTACGGTGCGAGCGTTTCCCTGCGCGGGCGCAGCGGGCAGCTCCACTCAAGAAGTGTTCGCCGACAAGCCACAGTACAGGCATAGGTTTTCGTGCGGCGTCGGGCACAGCTCTTGTACTGAGAGAAATGCACGGTCGACCTGCAAGGGCTCCTCGCTGGAAATGCTGAGGTACGGTACCAAGGAGGTTTCCTGAATACCGAGCCCAAACGCGGGAAGCTACGAGGTCGAGCAAAAGATACGTTTCCTGGCGGAGCACTCTTCTCACCCGAGAAACGCACATCAATCCGCGTTTCCAGGTGGATCAATCCAGACAAGGAAGCCGTAATCCCTTGCGGGCCCAGGGCATCCTTTTAACCCCGGCTAGAGAGGCCCATCTTTGAAAGTGGAACAGATGGTCGGCCTCATATCGCAGGTCATCTCCTAACCGGGCCAAGGTACGGAATTGATGGGCGTAATCACCCCACCGAGGGAATCTCCTGGCGTAAATTTCAGGAGTGGCGGTCCTCCCTGACGAGGCCCCGTGCAGGTATCCTCAAAGACGCAGCGGAACTCCTTGAAGAAGGCCTGCAGTCGCCCACGCAGAGGATCCCTCTGTCACCAAGATAAGGGGGGTTGCACATGCCAGAGCCTACCCGGAGAGCAGACTTGAGGACAAACGCCACTTTTGCGCGTTCTCTCACGGGAACTGGTCGGCCATTAGCTCCACGTGCATCGAGCACTGAAGTAATAAACCCCTACATAGCTTCGGTCCCCTCGAACCTTGAAGGGAAGCGAAAGCCGGAGCTTAGGCCCCCAGGGCGGCGAAGCAACGCAAGGTGCGGAACTGGCGTGAAGACGGTGGAACTGCCTTGGAGGAGACTAGTTGTTCATCATGGACGTCAGCTGAATCCAAGTGCTCGTGCCTGCTGCTTCAGCTGCTGGGACTGCTGTGCAACGACGGAACCGTCAGGTCCTTCCAGGCTAGGTAACGGAACCTTGGCGGGATCCTGGCCCCGATTCCAACTGGTAAACAGAACCTTGGTTGATTCCATGAGCCACCCGCAAGCGATGGCGTAGCCACACCAGGAAACGGAGTCTAAGTGGAACCCGGTTTTCACCAGAGCCCCGCCGCAAAGCGGGATGGACTTGCTGGCGGCGGAATCCACCAGGTCGCTACCCCTGAAGTGACTTCTTGCGATGGTAGCCAAGGAATAGCGCAGTACAGCATCGTCAGGCAAACCTCGTAGTCACGGGACGGGCAGGAAAGGTCGGGGCAGCAGCAAAGGTTCGTGGTCCGAGATCGAAAGCTGAGGGACTGGTACACAGTATAGACAACCGGAACCGTAGAAAGGGCTTCCTCGCATAGGTATGGGCACTATGGAAACGGCGAGGGCCAGGAAGAGGTGTAGCGAAATATATAGGGACAGTAGGCCAGGTGTTTGCCAATTATGGCCGCGGTGCTGGCCCTTTAAATTTGCGAGAGCCCGGGCGCGCTCGGTGCCCTAAGGATCCGGGGCGCACGCGAACCGGTCCGCAGCACACAATTCCGGATCGCGGTCATTGAGGAGAAGACTTACTGGTACGGGGAGCCCCACTTGACGCGGCGTTGCCGCGTCCGGTGCGGCCATGAAAACGGGCAGCGAGTGCGCCTGACAGCCCGGACCCCGGGGCTGCAGCGCCACTCGTGACAATATATATATATATATATATCATATATATAATCTATATTTATATTATGTATTAAATTTACCAGGCAATTATAAACCATCTAGAAGTAAATCTACCGTATATGAAAAAAAACTACAAAGTTTGTATATCGAGAATAAAATACATAATTTGTTTATTTATGAATTGATATTTAAAAAAGATATATACATGAAAATGGACCAAAATACCCACAAGAACAAGTGTGCCATATGTCTACACGGCAGTGGACAAAAAACGACCTGAAAACCAAACACTAAAAACGTTCATAAAACTGAGTGTTTTGTCCGCTGCCTGTCAAAAGCTGCCGCAAAAACGTCAGTTTTTTTGCGCATTTTGTGTTTTTTTGCAGAGATGCACAACAGTAGATTTGCTATGTATTTCTTCAAAAAACGCGCCAAAAAACATACAACACTTTACATAGATTCCAATGGTAAATTTTCTGCCCTGCTCAGTTGTTTTTTGCAACATGTTTCGAAAAAACGACCAGCACATAAAACAAGCAGAAAAAGATGTTCTGTGGAGACAACAGGGCATTTTTACTATACAAGTCTATAGGATCTCTTCTCGGTTATCTTTTCAGCATTTTTATAAAACGAAAAACGCTGAAAAAAATGGACGTTTTTCTGTGCAGTGGAGACATAGTCAGACTGCTAGATGTAAATACAATAATAATCAGATGTGACATCAAGTGTCACAACAGCACATCAGAAGAAATATATCTCTTTAAATGTCAATTAATAAGTAAATAAATCTGGTATTTTGTCATGCCACTGTATAGCCAAAGGGCCTATGTTAAACACACACACATAATATATATATATATATAAATAAATTATATAATAATAATATATATATTATATATATATGTTAATATATGAATATATAGTTTGTATAAATATATATAATAAATATAATATATATATATATAAATAGAAATATATATATACTAAAAAATTGCATCCAGGTGTGGTCTTATTCGTCACTGGGTCTTGCCATAGGGGGGGGGGGGGGTAAGTTGCCTCCTTGCTGCCCTATAAAAAGTCACTCAGAAGCTACTTTTGGGTTCTGTACCTCTTCGTGAGCGCATCATTGGACCGAGAGAATCATTATGGTTAGCTTTCACAAATGGCGCACTATTTGGGCCTTTCTGATTAGGCTGTTACAAGGTGTAGGAAAGCAATGGTTCTGTAAAGACAGGCACACACAGTGAACAGGCCTACATAGACCATCAGTAGAGAGGATTGTTTGATTCACTGAACCCCACAAGCAGCTCTCACCAGTTTGCTGTCCACCAAGCAGACAAATTTGGGTGAGTGTGGCTATCAATTACATAAGAGTGAGAGAAATGTAGCCTTGGAATAAAAGAACTTTTCCATATCATTGACACTAAATGTGATCCTGTCATGGGGACAGTCATAAGGCCCCTGGATAGCAGACTCCTTCAAAAGGCAGTTAACTGTATACCAAAGTGGGGAGGACACTTAACTGTCCTGAATTCTGAATGCCTGACCTTGCTTGTTTTGTTCAGAAAGTTAATGATGCTCAAATAGATGGTCACACAACAGATGAAGAGCATGGAAATGAGCTATGTGGCACTAAGTATGAACAATAAATGTATGTAGTGTAAGATTTTATATAGTTAACAATGTGATTGTATAAAGTTAACAATGATAATATTAATAATAATCTTATTTCCATTGAAATAATCGTAAATAGTAATATAACCCCTTAAATCCAGCCTGAAAAAGTAGTAATAGACCAGAACGTTTTTTTTTTTCGATTTGTGCCTCCTTGCGTATCAACAGTTGTAACCTTTTTTATTTTTCATCGACCAGTTGGATGAGGCCTCATTTTCTATCAAGACAATTGTACTTATGGGTGAATAATTTAAGGTTCACTTATAAATTAATTGCAGAATTTAAAAAAAAAAAAAAATTTATTATTTTTTTTACATATCTTTTAACACCGTTCACATTTCACACTTAATATAACTTGTTAGATTAATTCTACAGTTATTACGGTCCGTCGAGGATACCTAATCTTGTGTAAGTTATTTATTTTTTGAAATGTATGCACAATTATTTTTTATTAAAATATTTATTTTTATTTATGATTTATTTTTTATTAATTTTTAACCCATGAAGGAGAACTGGTTTTACAACTTTTTTGTTTTTTTTTTACACTCAGTAATGTATAGCATATTATTCATATATCTAATACATTCTAATCTGATGTCACTTTGACACAAGGCAGGTGATCTGGACAGCAGCAACACAATTGTGTCCCTGGTCCCACGTGTGACGGCTTTTTACATAGACAACCCCTGGGGCCGTGCTCTAGGACCCAGGCAGGCTGTGCATGGCCGTTCCCCCCCGGGCCTCTGTCAGGTCACCGGGGTGTTCCGATCAAAACCCGACATAGCAGGGGGAACCCTTAGATTTACGCTGCGGTCAGGCTCGACCATAGCCACGCCGCCTATGCAGGCGGCGGCAGTACGAGCATGCAGCAGCACGGAGCGTGCCGGGAGCCAGAGCAGAGCAGAATTGCAGTTTGTTGTTTATTTTTTTTTTTTTTTTAACTACCCTACATCGGGGCCCTGACACTAGGGGTCCTGGCTACGAGGGGGGCCCTGGCTACAAAGGGGGCCCTGACTACTAGGGGGGCCCTGACTACTAGGGGGGCCCTGGCTTCACGGGGGGCCATGACTACTAGGGGGCTCCTGGCTTATAAAGGGGGGCCCCGGCTACTAGGGGGCCCTTGGCTATTAGGGGGGGGGGGGGGGGCGGGGGGTGCGGGGGGGGGGGGGGGGGGGACTAGGGGGCCCTGCTACAAGGGGGGCCCTGGCTACAAGGGGGGCCCGACTACAGGGGGGGGCCCTGGCTACCTACAATTGGTGGCCTGCTACAAGGGGGCCTGACTACAAAGAGGTGGCCCTGGCTACAATGGGGCCCTGGCTACCTACAAGGGAGGGGCCCTGGCACATAGAGGGGGCCCTGACTACAAGGGGCCCTGGCTACCTACAGGGGGCCCTGGCTTACCTACAAGGGGGGGGCCCTGGCTACAAAGGTGAGCCCTGGGCTACGAAGGGGGCCCTGACTTACCAATGGGGGGGCACTGGATACCTACAGGGCCCTGGCCTTCTTGCAAGGGGGCCCTGGCTACCTACAAGAGGGCCCTGGCTACCTGCAAGGGGGGCCCTGGCTGCTACAAGGGGGGCCCTGACTACCTATATGGGGCCCAGAATTACAAGGGGGGCCCTGGCTACCTACTGGGGGCCCAGGACTAAACAAAGGGAGCCCTGTCTACAAAAGGGGCCCTGGCTCCCTACAAGGGGGGCCCTGGCTACCTACAAGGTTGGCCACTGGCTACTTATAGGGGGGCCCTGGATAACTACATGGGGGGCCCTCTCTACCAAGGGGGCCCTGGCTACCTACAGGGGGGCCCTGACTCCCTACAGGGGGGCCTGGGCTGCATACATGGGGTGCCCTGGCTACCTATAGGGGGGCCCTGGCTACAACGGGGGCCCTGGCTAGCTACAGGGGGGCCCTGGCAATCTAAGGGGGCCCTGACTACAAGGGGGGTTCTGGCTACCTACGGGGGGGCCCTCTCAACAACGGGGGCCCTGACTACCACCAGGGTGCCCCTGCCTACCTACAGGGGGCCCTGGCTATCTAAAGGGGGCCCTAACTACTGAAGGGGCCCTGGCATACCTAAATACTAAGGGGGCTCTGAACTGAACCTACACATATCTAAAGGGGGGGGCCCTGACTTCCTGCACACTACCTAAAGGAGGGCCCCTGATACTACCTGTAAACTACCTTAAAGGTAGACCCCCTAACTGTCTGTATACTAACCTAAAGGAGACCCCAAACTGTATAGTACTCTAAAGGAGACCCCTAACCTGCCAGTATACCTACCTAAGGAGGCCCTAAGTGCCTGTATACTACCTAAGGGGCCCTAACGCTTCAGCCTATATAAAAGGGCCCTAACTACTACCTACATCTTACCTAACGGGGGGAAACCACCTACCTACAGCCTAACTCATTGGGACTCACCAACACCTACATACAGCCTAGGTCCCAGCCTAATTAATTGGGACTCACCAACACCTACCTACGCCTATCCTAACGGGGTCCACCACCTAACCGTAGCCTATCTACTTTCCCCTAACTGGGGCCTGCTATCTACCTGGGGGCTATTACCTACCCACCAGTGGCTGTTACCCCACCAGCCTGCCTGGGGCTGCCACCAAACTTATCCAGCGAGAGTCTAACCTACCTAAATACGGGCTACCTAGTTACCTGGCCCATCTCCCCACCCGTCCAACCCTTAGGATACAGGCTTGTACCCGCCTTCCCACCCTGGTAGTTTTTGTACAGTGTGAGGAATAGGTAAAGAAATGCGAAAATTGAGGATTCTAAAGATATTTGTGTGTAATTTCTGCAGGGATGAGTTGTGGCCGGGGACAAGTCCATCATGGGGCGGTGTGGAACAGATCAGAGAAAGGGTAATAAACTGACCTACAAAATAGAAAAGAACAACTCCTCATCAAGACGTCTCCGTAGTCCTGATCAGGGTTTTATTTTTTTTATATTGTAATGTGGATGGTGACCTGTGCTTGGTGTCTTACCACTATGTAGTCCTCTAATATGGAAGTGTTTGTAGGTTATACCTGAGCTGGTGTCTGATCACTATGTGGTCTCCATAATGGCGTGTTTGTTATATTATACTGAGCTGGTGTCCTGATCACTATGTGGTCTCCATATGGTGGTGTTGTAGTATACGTGACTGGTGTCTGACCTCTATGTGGTCTCTAAATGGTGGGTTTTGATAGTTAATATCTGAGCTGTGTCCTGAACCTTATGTGGACTCTATATGGCGGTGTTGTAGTTAACCTGAGCTGGTGTCTGACCTCTATGTGTGTCTCTATATGGCAGTTTGTAGGTATACCTGAGCTGGTGTCTGATCACTATGTGGTCACCATATGCGGTGTTGTAGTTATACCTGGTAGCTGGTATCTGACCACTATGTGTCACTATATTGGTGGTGTTGTAGGTTATACCTGAGTCTGGTGTCTGACCTCTATGTGGCCTCTATTATAGCGGTGTTGTAAGTTATTCTGAGCTTGTGTCTGACCTCTATTTGGTCTATATATGGGTGGTGTTTGTAGGTTAAACCTGAGCAGGTGTCCCTGACCTCTATGTGGTCTCTATTTGGCGGTGTTTTTAGTTATTCATGAGCTGGTGTCCTGACCTCTATTTGGTTTCTATAAGGCTTGTTGTAGGTGTATATCGTGCTGGTATAGTTGGCAAGCGTACAAGTTTCCCCTGATTGTAAGAGTGAGGGAACACCTACCCTGTGATAGGAGTTAACTTTCTTTCTTGCTGGTGTTTATTTGAGAAGGTGGTGAGAGTGCGTTACCAAGGAAAACGGAAGGGAGATATTGTTATGTGGGTGAGAGGATATGGGATGGAGCTACTTAGCCATGTGTCTATGATAGTTAGACTGACTCAATGTTAGAGCTCTCCTTGCTATAGTACTACACAATAAATTCTGTTTTTAACACTGTATTATGTGGTAAAATGGTCGCGTTTTATGTACCGAGAGGCCGGTAATATTTTCATGTACAGTAGGGAGGGCCCCCCAAGATCAACTCCCTGTGGCCCCAGACCCCCCAGTCCGACACTGGCTGCGGTAAGCACCTCGCAATCAAAGGGTTTAAAAGCAAGCGGGAGCGGAAGTTATCCTCCCGCTCCCTGGTGCTCGCAGAGGATGCTCTGGGAACGGTGGCTGTATAGTAACAGTCATCCCCGATCTGATCACAGCGCGGCGCCGGAGCGCCGCAAAACCCCGAAGACTAGCAGCGACGCAAAAGACACATCGTTTGGGTAGACGAACGACCCGCACCAGCCGACGTCAAAAGTCGGCGGGCAGTTGTTAAGGGGTTAAATTCACTCTACCATATATTTGCTGACCCTTATTACTACTTTTATGTCTATTGGCTGACTGTTTTGGGTATATATTATGTCTATATAAGTCCTGATATAATGATAGTGTCTCTTGTGGGAGATAGCAAGGATCAGTGTCAGACTGGGGTGCCTACGGTCAGGCCCGGACTGCCCATAGGGCAAACCGGGCATTTGCCCGGTGGGCCACTGGGGTCCGGGCCGTAGCGGTGTTTCCCCCCCGGCGGGCCCCGAGTCTGTGGCGCATGTTCAGGGGCCGCAACCGTCGGCATCTGGCGACCGGACCACTGTACCAGGGGGCCTACGGCCCCCCTCCGCCACACGGCTGCACGGCCGGGTCACAGACCCCAGCATGCCCCTCGCGGCCGCCGCCTTGCACCGCGCGGTGCAAGCAGCAGCCGAGGCAGAACAGCCGTATCCTTATGATCCCGGCCGTTCAGCTCCCAGGAGGCCACGGGGCAAGTGCGCGATGTGATGACGTCATCGCGCGCCTGTTCTGCGGCCCGTACTCGGGTGAGAGCGGCCGCTCCAGACGAGGAGAGAAGAGGAAGCAGAAGCAGAGACTTCAGGTAAGTATTATTTTATATTTAATTTTTTTTATTTTTTCAACTGTATATTATTAAAAAGTTTTTGTAAATCCAATATATAAAATCTCAATAACAATAAGACAATAGAGCAAACATTGCAATAACCATATGTCACTATAACCATTATGATTAGATAATGCAAGTTTTTACGTCTTCGTGATGAATCATCAGATCCTACTTAATAAAACTTTTTCATCTCAATAAACTAAATAAGAGGTACCTGCGCCCCAACGGACACCATACACCGGACGATGTTGGTTATTCAGAGGTTTCATAGACATCTATCATCCAGTACATAATATCCATCACAACACAAAATCACTGCTCCCATTTCACTGAGCTAGGAGAGCAGTGCCCATGACAAGCCAGCACAAAAGGCCAGCAGACGCATCCCATACAAGCCCACACCCAATCGTTGCAGTGGGTAAGAGCAGGCCTGCCTGAGACCCCCCGCCGACCCCCCGCACATAACTGCCATGAACACTACTCCCATTTGTTTAACTATGGTTTCATTAAGAAGATTCAATATTACAAACATATGAAGATCAGGTAAATACTTATCATCTAGGGCATAGAATAGGTAATTGTACTCATATCATCAAATCTCAGATGTCACATTGGTGGGTCTTTCAGTACAAAACTTATCAGTCTGTATTAAATTTTGTCATAAAAACACAAAAATACTAAACCGGCCTAGGATTAACTGGATTTATCACGTTCAACAGAGAACAACAATGATTACCAAACCACACACAATGAGGGAAGTAACGACACTCCCCAGGACAAGACACGATAGGGGGGGGGGGGAAAGTGTGGAGATTAGAAGATCATGTAAGTACGTGGTATATATAAATACAGGGAGTCATGAGAGGCCCTGACCCAGGGCGTACAGATCCCAGATGTCCCAGATAGCCTTAAACCTATCCACCTGATCCTGAAGCAAAGCCGTCAGGTATTCCATTCTACGTACTTCCTGTATTCTGTGGCAAAGCTCCAGCCTACAGGGGGAGAGAGCCGACTTCCAATTTTTTGAGATCAAGCATTTAGCCGCGGTGAGAAGGTATAGAATCACTTGCCTAGCATTCTTTCCCAGGTCATGCGGCAGAAGATTGAGCAAAAATATCTTAGGATCGAAAGGGAGACTAATATCTAATGCTTCCAGCAGGAGGGTTCGGACCGACTCCCAAAATGGTCTGATGTGCCCACAGTCCCAGAAAATGTGGAAAAGGTTTGCACCTCCCAATCAACACCTCCAGCAATGGTCCAAAACCGTTGAATTGAATTTATGGATTAAAGACGGGGTATGGTACCAGAAAAACAGAATTTTATTTTGGTTTTCCTTATGCAGTATGCATGTTGAAGTCTTCGACACTCCCCTCCAAGCTGTCCGCCACTCCTCCTCAGTAAGCGGTGTGCCTAGGCACCTATTCCATTTTTCTATATATTTATGGTTGGGGAAGTTCTCACGATCCGGGTCAAGAAGTATCTGGTAATTTGCTGATATGAGACCCCTAGTGGAGAAACTAGTACTACAAAGAGTCTCAAACCTGGTAGGAATGGACACCCTATCCGTTCCCGATAGTTGCCGGAGAAAATGGCCGATCTGTAAGTAAGAGAAAAAGGCTAGATTCGGTATATCAAAGGATGACTTGATGGCCTCAAAGGACATCAGTTTCCTTGTCCGGGTTTCCACTATATCTGCGAATCGAAAGAGATGTTTATCAAACCAGAGCTTGTAGCTACCCAATGACAGGCTGTCTGGGAGTTGTGGTTGGAAGAGAAACGAGGTCATAGGTGATACGTCTGCACATAGACCAAAGCGTATGGAGCAGGACTGCCAAACCTTCCGCAAAAGAGCCATAGGACCAAGCAAGAGCCTATCCGTTTGGATGTTTGTGGTTCCCCATAATAATCAGTTAGGGTGGGTAGGAGCCAACCATAGTTTTTCAATCTCAGTCCAAGCTGAGTGTGCATACAGGGAAGACCAACCGATAATTCTTCGCAGTTGGGATGCCCAAAAGTACTTAAGTAAGTCAGGGACCCCAAGGCCTCCCCTAGATTTAGCTGACAAAAGTACACTCTTCGGTACCCTGTGTCTCTTTTGAGCCCAAATGAATCTAAGTATTGCCGCTGGAGGGACTTTAGTTCCCCTAGGGGTACCTGAATGGGCAGGACTTCAAAGAAGTACAGCAATTTGGGCAATAAGGTCATCTTGACCGCCACTATCTTACCAAACCAAGAGAGTGGTAGCCGCTGCCATCCGGTCAACAAGCTTCAATGTCTCCTTTTTCCAATTATATTTAAAATTCAGCTCCAGGGTTCGCAATTGAAGTAAAGGAAGAAACCCGGGGGAGGGCCCCCCTCCGGGGTTTTAATTTTTAAAAACCAACAGCCTCCCAAAACCAAATCTAAAAGGGGAGTGAAAGGTTGGGTAGATCACCTGAGGGGCAGTAAAAGAAGAATAATCGCCGCAATAAAAAAATTTTAAAATTTCCCCTATGTCGAATCATTTATTTTTAATATCAGATTTAGGCGGTGGCGGCCCCCTAAGTTCTATGGCAATAAAAATAAAAGGGGGGAAAGGGGAAAATCCCTGTTAGTTCCTTTTTTGATCTGGAAGGGAGCGGACGACCCCATGGGAGAGCCGTTGGTCCCAAAAGGGGGTTAATACATTCCCCCTTAGGGCAGCAAAAAAGGACAAATGAACCCCCCAGAGCCGCTGAAAAAAGGCCAGTGCAAGCGTCGAAAGATTTTTCTGCATCAAGATCGAAATAACGCTTCCTGGCCCTCTCTGTTGACTACTTAAAATAAGCCCCCAAAGTCGTTCGTTTATCCCTCCCTGCGCCCAAGAACAAATCCCACCTGACGTGTGTACACAAAGGGAGCCACGGGGCCATCGATTCCCCAGAATCCTTAGCGAAAATTTTCAATCGTGTTAAAAAGGGCTATGGGACGTGTTGGAGGGACCCCAATGATCTCGCTCTTTCGGGAAAAGGGTGATAGATAAAGGGGGACTTTCGGGGGGGATGGGGGGCCCGTCAAAAAAAAGAATTATAGACCACTAGCGTACCCATCATTGGGGGAAAAAGGTTTTAGAATAAGGTAGGAAAAACCTGTCAGGGCCAGGGGGCTTTTCCATTGGGAGGTCTTTAAAAAACCCACCTTCAATCTCCTCACACTCAATGGGGCATTTAGTTCTTCCAGACCGCAGGGGTAAGACGGGAAAGGGTTGCTTTTCTTCAAAAAGCCGTCGGGACACCCCCCTCCAGCCGTTCAAATGGCGTGAGCCCGGTAGGGAATACAGGCCCGAATAATAATCTTAAAGATCTGGATATATGCGATAGTATATCATTTTCCCTTTTGGAAATTTCTAAGCCCGGGGTCCCAGTTACGCTCGTTTTCAATGTCATCGAGCAAGGGGGGAAACTTATTCCCCCTTAGGGCCAACATTTAACTAGTTTGGGTAGCCACTAGCGCCGCAGGGACTTTTTAGGGTCGGGAAAGCAGTTTTGCCTCCACGCCCGTAACTTACAAAAGACCTCCCACCATCCCGTTTAATCAGTACTTAGGGCAATGCATCGACCCCATGACGTTTTATGCGCCCCCCAGGAGCCCCCCCACCAAAGATACAGAGTTCCGTTTTTGAGAAATGTGCAGAGATCACTCTCAGCTTTTCCCTTTTCAATCGGACGCTTCAGAAAGGGTTTTCATTCAGCCTCCAGTACATCGCGACTCCCGGAAACCCCACCCGGGAATAGTAATTGGGCGGGGTCCGACCATGAAATTTGGGGCCCACCTCAAGTCCCTCACTATTCTCAAAATAAAAATTTTCCCAAAAAAATGGGCAATACGTGAGTGTGATCCTGAGGTGGGGAAAAAAAAGGAGAAAGCCTAACCCCTTGGGTGCTGCACCTCCAGAGGTAAAATAAACTGTAATACTTTATTTTTCGGAAGGCTCTAAAAAAGCCCAGACTGTAGCGTGAGGAGAGATTTACCCCTTACTTGGAAAACGGCTAGGGTGCAGAGAAGGAGACATTGAAGTCACCCCTACAATCAGCATTGCAGGCAGTAATCGGGAGACTTTAGCGTACCCTTTTTAAAAAGGGAATTTAATTTTGGGGTAGTTGGGAGCATAAAAGTTGCAGAAACTTAGGAAACCCCCAAGCACCCCTTGTAAAATTACATTGCGGCCATTTTTCCGCTCAACATTTTGAACCTCAATGTACAGTTTTCGAGATAACAAATTTGGGCCCCTCCCCCTTCTTTCCCAACTTGTGACCAATAATAATTATTTAAACTACAACTGGCCCTGCCGCCTATATACAGCCCTTTCCTCCTCCGCCTACCTATATCATGCCCTGCCTGCGTACCTATAAAGCCCTGCCTGCCGCCTACCTTATACGTGCCCCGCCCGCCGCCAATACATGCCCTTCCTGCCTGCCTGCCTTTTACACCCCCGCCTACCAAATTTTCATCCCCCTCCCACTTATTAAAATGCCCTGCCTCCAAAGTACATGCCCCCTGCCTGCCCCAATACATGTCCTGTCGCCTAAATACTTCCCTGCCGCCTACCTAATACAGCCCTGCCTGCCTACCTATAAACATGCCCTGCCTGCCCGGGCCTTATACATTTCCCCCCGCCTACCATATACTGCCTGCCTGCCTCCTATATACTGCCCTGCCTGCCTACCTATATACATCCATGCCTGCCCCGCCCATAACAGCCCCGCCTGCCACCTAAAAAATGCCCCGGCTGCCTACCTATAACAGCCCGCTGCCTATATACATACCCTGCCTACTTATATACATGCCCTTCCTGGCTAGTTACTGGGGCAGCCTACTACCGGGTAGTTACGGGGGCAGCCCCATACCTGCTAGTTACTGGGGGGGACCCCAATCCTGGTATTACTGGGGGCAGCCCCAGCTCCTTAGTTACTGGGGCAGCCCCCGCTCCGCTAGTTACGGGGGCACCCCAATACCTGGCTGTTACGGGCGCCCCGCACCTGGCTACCTGTTTACCTCCTAATGGGGGTCTACCCATTTAATGCCACTTTTGGGCATTTTTTAATTTCTAATTTTTAGGGTTAACATTTTCGGTTTGGGATACAATTACTATCTTTTTACTGTTGGGGCAGCAAAGGGGGCACTTTACTATTTGGGGCCCCATGGGAAAAGGGGGGCTTGTACAAAATTTTGGGAAATTTATAGGAAAGTGCTGGGAAAAGAGAGGATCTAAGATGTATTTGTTAATTTTTACAGGGCAAGTAGTGACCCGGGGGAAGAAGACTTTTATGCGTACCAACAGAGAAAAATGGAAAGGAACAACTCATCAGGAAAACATCATGGAGGGTTTTTGGCCAGAGGAGAAAACAGGGGAAAAAACAACCCCATCGAGATGAGTCTCCTGGGAGTCCCTGCTGAGGGTAAGTTTACTTCTTTTGAATCGGGCTTCTCAGTGATGGTGACCTGACTACTGGGGGGTGTGATTGGTGGGGTTTTAGGTTTGCTGGTGCTTTTGATTTCATTGGGCTTTTCCCTGACGTAAAGCAAGTGCACACCTGACCTTTTGATTGGATTTTTTCTGCACCACTTTTTTTTCTTGCTTGTATGTAGGGGGGCCTCACATGGGGCGGTTTTGGGGGCATTTTTTTTATGCGTTTTTTTGTGCAGAAATTAAGATTAACGCTCGCCTTTTACACAAAAACAACCAAAAACGCATCAAAAATGTCCCAAAAAAAGCTCTTTTGTGAAAGCATCTTTATAGTGTATTTTTTTTTAAAGAAATTTGGCGAGGTGCGAGAAAAAGGGGGAAATTTTTTTTAAGTGGAAAATTGTTTGTGGGCGGGCTGGGGGTTTTCGTCCCCGGGCGATTTTTTTTCCCACCCGGGCCCGCCTACGGTCCATAGTGGGAATTTAAATTCTGGGGGCCAGTTTTTGGATTTTTTCCCTGGGGGCACAACTTACAGCTACTGTAAGGGGCCCCTCATACTTTTTGGGCCTTTTTTGTTTTTCCCGCCTTTTTCTAAAACCCCTTTCGTCTCCCCCCAAGGAAAAAGTTAAGGGAAGGGTTTAAAATAAACAAAGGGGAAAAGAGGGGGTTTCCTCTTTTCCCCTTTTGGGCCACCCCGAGCCGGGCCCAAGGATTTTGGCTGAAAGGGTTTGTTTTGAAAGGGCCTCGTTCACAGGGGTTTATTTTTCCGCAGTTTGGCGCCGTACGGCCCCGGCCCGGGTTTTTTGCTCTGCAGTAGGGGCCCCAAACCCCGGGGCCAAGAAAATTTTAACGGTAATCCACTGCTTTTAAAAGAAAAAGGGGAAATCCTTGTCCCCCCCGCTCGGCGAACCCGCCGCAGGGGGAGAAAGTGACATGCCACTTATTTCGGCGGGGAGCGCCAAAACCCCAATGCATTGCCCTTGGGGGCCGGGGGCGGCGCCCCCGCCGCCCTCCAGCCCCGCCCCGTCCCCCCCCTTATTCACCCGGCGGATTTGGCGCCCCCAATACGGGGCAAAAAATCCGTCGGGAATAAGCCGTGTGAACACGGCCTAATGGCGCCCGGTGCTGCTGATCAACCCCTTTTTTATGATGCATTTTAGAAATGACAGTTGAGCTGCAGTCTTCAATTATATCTTCTTGGCGGCTGCTGTGGGGGAGTTCTATCAATGGACAACTTCTTTCTATCACCTCTCTCTTGTTATCACTCAGTCCTCTTTGCTATCGTCTCCCTTGTCAAAATCCCTCGTTTCCGGGTTTCTTTTTGTTTCCCGCTTCCCCAACCCCTCTATGTTCCCTTCTTTTTTTTCTATAAAATTGAATTGTTTTCCCACTTTATTTTGGGGGCCCCAAAGTATGAAAATGTCTAGGTCTAAAAAAACACTTTGTGCCCAAAAGAAAAACCCCAAACAAGCTCCCCTTTCATTTTTCCAAGTACTAAATGAAATGAGAGGGGGGGCTCTGTTGGGTTTCTATGGGCAACAAATAAGTTTTAGACCTAGACAGTTTTCATTAAAATGTGGCCCTAAGTGCTGATTTTTTATAACCCGCAATGGGGCGAAAAATATTGATGTTTTAAAAGGGCTGGCACAAAAACCCATTGATTTTAAATTCCAGCCAATTGGGGTTGTTTCCCCCAAAGGGACCATAAAGGGAGATTTATCAATAAGTCTAAGTTTTAACAATGTAAAGGGTTTGACTAACAAACCCCCCAATAGCCCCATAAAAGTGTTTTATAAATGGGTTTCAAAGTTAAATTGGGTTTGTGTAAGTTTTTCTAAGTTTGGGGTTTCTTTTTTTGCCACTAACTGCGGCAAGATTGTGACACACAGCATTGCAAACTAAACCATGTCCCTTTTCCCCAAAAAAACCCCCTTTTTGCGGGAAACCCCAAACCCCCTTCTTGGTCGGCCCCAAAGGGACAGAAAATCTAGGGAAAAACTCTTAAAAAATAATAAAAATTTGTACAAACATTCTGGTGCAGCTACCTTGATAAATGTGCCCCTATGTCTCCAGCTCATATTATTTACCATGCAAGGGTTTTTATAAAAAAATTTCAAAAGGGAAAAACCCAAAAATTAAAAAAAACTACAAATGCAACTGACAATGTTACATTTTTGTGTAAAAACTCCTACCTTGTAAGACTACTTGAAATAGCTGTTGCAGGTGAAAATCTTGGAAATTAGTTATTGGATAAACACATTTTGAAAAGACCTTTGAAAGGTTAGATCAATTTTATAATTTAAAAAGGGGATAAAACAGAAAAATTTTTCTGCATTGTCCAAAAGGATCCATTCATAGAATAGACATTTAGGGAGACATGTTTGTGTCTTGGCGCCCAGGCGCACATTAGTGTGAGGGTAAAAAAAAAGGGGATTAAGTCTAAAATTTAACTTTAAAAGGGGTACCCCTTTTTTAAAAAGAATCGTCATATGTTTTAAAAACATTTTTCAATTTAAAAACGTTTTTTTTTAAAAGGGTTTTCCCTGACTGGGTTCCCCCCCCCTTACCTGGTTCGGAAGCTGGCATTGGCTATTGCGCTATCGTTTGCTGCCTCTACAGTGCCTTGCGAAAGTATTCGTCCCCCTTGAACTTTTCAACCTTTTGTCACATTTCAGGCTTCAAACATAAAGATAAAAAAATTTTGTGAAGAATCAACAACAAGTGGGACACAATTGTGAAGTGGAATGAAATTTATTGGATATTTTAAACTTTTGTAAAAAATAAAAAACTGAAAAGTGGGGCGTGCAAAATTATTCGGCCCTTTAAGTTAATACTTTGTAGCGTCACCTTTTGCTACAATTACAGCGGCAAGTCGCTTGGGGGATGTCTCTGTCAGTTTTGCACATCGAGAGATTGAAAGTCTTGCCCATTCTTCCTTGGTAAACAGCTCGAACTCAGTGAGGTTGGATGGAGAGCGTTTGTGAACAGTAGTTTTCAGCTCTTTCCACAAATTCTCGATTGGATTCAGGTCTGGACTGTGACTTGGCCATTCTAACACCTGGATACGTTTATTTGGGAACCTTCCATTGTAGATTTTGCTTTATGTTTGGGATCATTGTCTTGTTGGAAGATAAATCTCCGTCCCAGTCTCAGGTCTTTTGCAGACTCCAACAGGTTTTCTTCCAGAATGGTCCTGTATTTGGCTCCATCTTCCCATCAATTTTAACCATCTTCCCTGTCCCTGCTGAAGAAAAACCCAAACCATGATGCTGCCACCACCATGTGTGACAGTGGGGATGGTGTGTTCAGGATGATGAGCTGTGTTGCTTTTACGCCAAACATATCATTTTGCAGTTGGATTTTGGTTTCATCTGACCAGAGCACCTTCTACCACATGTTTGGTGTCTCCCAGGTGGCTTGTGGCAAACTTTAAACGAGACTTTTTATGGATATCTTTGAGAAATGTCTTTCTTCTTGCCACTCTTTCTTCTTGCCAGATTTGTGCAGTGTACGACTGATTGTTGTCCTATAGACAGACTCTCCCACCTCAGCTGTAGATCTCTGCAGTTCATCCAGAGTGATCATGGGCCTCTTGGCTGCATCTCTGACCAGTCTTCTCCTTGTCTGAGATGTTAGTTTAGAGGGACGGCCGGGTCTTGATAGATTTGCAGTGGTCTGATACTCCTTCCATTTCAATATGATCGCTTGCACAGTCCTCCTTGGGATGTTTAAAGTTTGGGAAATCATTTTGTATCCAAATCTGAGTTTAAACTTCTCCAACAGTATCAGGGACCTGCCTGGTGTGTTCCTTGGTCTTCATGATGCTCTCTGCGCTTTAAACCGAACCCTGAGACTATCACAGAGCAGGTGCATTTATACGGAGACTTGATTACACACAGGTGGATTATTTGTATCATCATCAGTCATTTAGGACAACATTCAATCATTTAGAGATCCTCACTGAACTTCTGGAGTGAGTTTGCTGCACTGAAAGTAAAGGGGCTGAATAATTTTGCACGCCCCACTTTTTATTTTTTAATTTTTTACAAGAGTGTAAAATATCCAATAAATTTCATTCCACTTCACAATTGTGTCCCACTTGTTGTTGATTCTTCACCCAAAAATTTAAATTTTATATCTTTAGGTTTGAAACCTGAAATGTGGCAAAAGGTTGAACAGTTCAAGGGGGCCAAATACTTTCACAAGGCACTGTATGAACCTGTTCTACTGTGGGTCATAGATTTAGCGTTTTCTAGCTACTAAGCAACAATTCTGGCTCAAGTAAACCACTTTTAAAGTGGTCTACCTGTTCCAGCAGTAATGCGCCTGGATTTAGCGTTCAAAAGTCCTAAATGTATAGATTCATACGGTTGTGGTGCGACACACCTCCAGAACGCCCCCTGATCTCAGGCGCATTACAAAGTGCCGCGGGCGCTTTGTACTACGCCTAATATTGGAGTGCGCCTGGTTAAAAATATAGCGAACAGGGCTGCACCAGTTTTCGTACATACATGTCACCTTTATTTTTTTTTTTACATAACAGCTTGTCTTCAGGTATACTTACTGGCACCAATCTGTTAAAGAACATCTTTTCACAGTAGATCATTTGGGCTGTATTTGGTAAGGGCTTTCTGGATTGAAAGAGTAACATAAAATGTAGTTTCATTTCAAATTTCCTTTTGAGTCTTCATTTTCAGTATCACTGACATTCCTCGGAAGTATAAATTTATCAGTAAAGGGGTTTTCCGTCGGTTCAAAATGCTCTTTAGACCGTTGGAGCCTGATGAAAAATAGAAGAAACACACTTACCCCCTGCATGCACTCTTTCTCTCACTGCGGCCATCCCAGTGATCCCAGCAGTAGCCTTGCCCATTCATCGTTAACGACAGGTGCAGCCAATTACAGGACATAAGGTTCCAGTGCACGCGACCACTGCGGCCTGTGAGTAGCAGCACATGTCACACGGACGATGAATGGGCAAGGCTACTGCTGGGATCTCCAGGATGGCCACAACGAAGGAATGAGGAGATCCAGGAGACAAATATGCTTCTTCTCTTCTATTTTTCATCATGTCCCAACAGACGAATGAGCATTTTGAACCGTCGCAACACCCCTTTAAGTGACGATTCTCATCATGGTTCTGCTGTATGCTGCTGCTGTAAGTCAAGATGCTGTCGATAACGTATTCCATATATATATATACCATGGTGTATCCATTGGGTTCTATAGAACAAATGTCTTAGTTGGTCTAATTTACAGTGGAATAGGTTTTATTAGTGGATCTACTACAATTTTAGATAAAATGTTAACTGCCTTGCAAATGGACCCTATTCTCACATAATTTTGCAGGTAAACAGCTCACCAAACTACACAGTCATTTACAGTCAAATAGAAGACTGTTGTGAACAGTATGTCCTCTATCTGGTATGTTCACATTATCTGGTTGCATTGCTGGCACGTGGTTTCTGTTATGTGTTTACACAACATATTTTTCCAGATTAGTGTTCATAAGTGTGAAAATTACACCATGTGAATATGGTCATAGAAGCTAGTTCTTAAATGCTAGTTGAAATCCCCACATATACAGTGGGCTACAGCAATATTTAAAGCCCTTGAACTGTTTCTCATTTTTAAATGTTACAGCCACAAACTTAAATGTATTTTACTGATATTTTATGTCATAGAGCAACATAGAGTAGCAAGTATTTGTGAAGTATAAAGAAAATGATATGTGCTTTTCCAAAGTTTTGCAAATTAAAAAAAATGACAATTGTAGTGTGCATATAAATTCAACCCCTTGTACTCTGATACCCCTAAATAGAATACAATTGCCTTTGAAAGTCAACTTATTAGTAAATACAGTACATGTATGTAATTTATTCTCAGTATAACTACAGCTGTCTTGTGAAGTCCTTAGAGGTCTGTTAAACATTAAACATTAGTGAACAAACAGCATCATGAAAACCAAGGCACACAACAGACGGCTCAGATAGAAAGTTGTGGCAAAGTGTATTGCAGTTTTAGGTTATAAAAAAATAGCCCCAGCTCTGAACAGCTCACAGAGTACTGTTCAATCCATCATCTGTAAATGGAAGGCGGATGACAACTGCTGTCCATATGCTGCTGTGAGTAGCAGCACATGGACGATGAATGGGCAAGGCTACTGTTGAGATCTCCAGGATGGCCACAACGAAGGAAGACAGAGACTTGGCCGTCCACCTAAACTGATGGCCTAGACAAGAAAAGGAGCTTTCAAATACAACGTTGACCAACTAACCATTATGGTGTATGATAGCCTTTAATTGCTAGATTCCCTCCTAAACTCTATCAGTAATCAATAATATCAACAATAAATAGGCTAGATATAAAAAATACAACTATTTACTTATTTTTACAGATTATGTCAAAACAGAACACATTTCTTTTCCTGCTTTCACACTTTTAATATATAGAAAAATAGAACTTGCGATACATCAATAGGTATCCATTGTTTTGTCTCAATAGTCCTTAAAGGAGTTGTCTCATTAATAGCTTTCAGCCTCTGTCTGTGAATGGGAGTTGAATTGATGGGCGTGCTAGCTTCTCTGCCTCTTCCCCACTCCCTCTTCCCCCCTCCCCTCAGCACACAGGCAGCTATCCGCCCGTAACTTCGATACCGCAGGGGGATTGCTGCCAGAGTTAACCCTGTGTGTGCCTGCCTAGAGAGGTCTATGATTGCTAATAGCAGAACAGAGGGGCTGCAAGTGTTCCTATACCCTCTGCTTAGCTTACATATCTCCACATCTCCAGCAACAACAAACAAACCCTCTCAGAACAGAGGCAGGGAAGCTGCAAAGTGTTACTCAGGATGTGTCCTAGTACAGCACAGCATGAAACTGTTCACAATCTGTATAGTATTATTATAGTTACAGCTCCACAGACATCATGATTATAGTAACAACAGGGTCACTGCTGTCACATCTATTGATCACCCTAATCTCTGCTCAATCTGTGTAGAGAGCAGGAGGAAGCAGGCACACACAGGGTTAATCCAGGCAGCAGGGACATAGAAGCCAGAGTCCTCCCTCCCCCTCCCTACACTACAGAAGCATTCTGTGCAGGAGGGGCTCTCTGCTCTGACCTGTCTTCAAAGGTGATGAGTCATTCAGACCTGACAGCCAGTAAGATAAGGATCAACAGGTTGGCTGCTATAGAAATTGAGAAGCTGATGCACTCCTATGAACAGGGCTAGCTCAAAATCAGTAGGACATTTGTAATGAACATATATTGCAAAGCTGCTTGTTTTTTAAAGATCTTTTAATTAAAACCCAATCATTGTAGCGAGACAACCCCTTTAATAACGACAAAAAAAACGAGTTGTAGCACGCCTATGTTTCCTCCTTTCTGGAGCATCAAGACAAAATAATGGCTACCTATTGAAGCAAACCTTAATGGACTGACAATTCACAGGTTCTATTTTTCTATGTATTGATAGTGTGAAGCATGAATAGAAATGTGTTTTCTTTTGGCATAAGCTGTGAGAATAAGTAAATAGTTATATTTTCTATATCTAGCATATGTGTTATTGAGTCCAGACAAATAGAGCACTAGAGAAGCAGCCAAAATGCCCAGGGTCACTCTGGAGGAAACTGCAGAGATCTACAACTCAGGTGGGAGAATCTGTCCACACGACAACTATTAGTCGTGTACTCCTCAAATCTGACCTTTATGGAAGAGCAAGAAGAAAGCCCTTTTTGAAAGCAAGCCATAAGAAGTCCAATTTGCGTATGGAAGAAGGTGCTCTGGTCGGATGAGACCAAAATTTAACTTTTTTGGTATAAATGCCAACCCCTATGTGTGAAGGAAAGCCAACACTGTACATCAGCCCGAACACACCATCCCCACCGTGAGGGCAGCATCATGCTGAGGGTTTGCTTTAGAAGGGACTGGAAAGCTGGTCAGAGTTGATGGGAAGGTGAATCGAGCTAAATATAGGACAATTCTTGAGAAAAAACCTGATAGGCTATGTTCACACGGCTTATTTTGGGACATATTTCAACCCATAATTCGAGCCGTACTGCGCGAATTACGGGCTGAAATATGTCCCAGTCATTACGGCAATCCACAGTTCTCATAGAGAACTATAGATTACGTCTCCTCTCCCTGCGAGCACAATACGGCGAGCAGGGAGAGAAGTGACATGTCAATTGTTCGCGCCGAGAATCATGAATGTCTATGGGGCCGGTGGGCTGCTGGCCCCCCGGCCTGCTCCCGCCCCGCCCCCGTACACACGGCACAATTGTGGGGCGAAATACGTCCTGCAATTACTGTTGTGTGAACATAGCTTTAGAGGTTGCAAAAGACTTTGGGCGACATGTATGAACGGGCTTTACGCCTGTTTTTTGGCGTATACTGCGCCTCCCAGTCTGAATCCCGCTGTCGGACGCGGGGATGCGGTGTTAGGCGCAGTGTTCGCCACTTTCAGCTGCTCCCCGCATGAAGGGGCGGGCAGTGGGCGTGGTGTGGACGCGGGGTAGGCGTTCCGGGGCGGGACGCGGCGTGCTCGTATACTCCGAGGCATGTACGATGGCGAGTCATCAAAGTGAGGCGCAATGCAGCGCTCAGCAGCTCCGACAGGCAGACCTAGTTTATTTTGGTCTAAATGCTCCGGCAGAGGCGAAGTGAAGCAGGATCGGAACATGCGAGGAAGCAGATAGAAGATCGCGACAGAAATCTCGGCGCTCCGCTCCGTGCAGCAGGAGTATGATTCCGAAAAAAATCGCCTTTATAAAGGCGGAAAACAGTGTCAGAAAAGAGCTGAACGTAAAAAATAAACATAATTAAAAAAAAAAAAAATCACTTTCCAAAACTCTAGAACGGCGCAATATCAAGAATTATGATATTGTAAATTGCCGGGAAATACAGTAATTCAAATTCTGAAACCTATTCTCATTGGTTGGCATAAACGGCCAATCAGAATAGGAGTGACAGTGAACCATTAAAACCTATGGGGAAGGATTGACCAATCAGAATCCACGGCGGGACCGTTCAAAATACAGTAAAATGGTGTGAAAAAGCTGATTGGCTGAGCTAGCGGGGGCTTGGCTAGCTCGGCCAATCAGAATAGGAGCGACAAAGACCCATTATATCCTATGGAGAAGTTTAGACCAATCAGAATCCACGGCGGGACAGTTCAAAATACAGTAAAAATGCTGAAAGAGCTGATTGGTTAAGCTAGCGGGGACTTGGCTAGCTCAGCCAATCAGAATAGGAGTGACAGAGACCCATTAAAACCTATGGAGAACTATTGACCAATCAGAATAGGAGTGACAAAGTCCCATTATATCCTATGGAGAAGTTTGAACCAATCAAAATCAAAAGAGGGACAGTTCAAAATACAGTAAAAAGAGCTGATTGGCTGAGCTAGCGGGGGCTTGGCTATCCCAGCCAATCAGAGCGCGAGCTACTTCTGCAATTATAGTCTATGGAGAGATGGGCGCTCTGAAATCTCGGCGCTCAGCGCCGTGCGGCATGAAGTATTAATAAAAAAATTATTTTTATTAAATGTAAAACATTATCAGATAAAGAGCCGAACCCTTCTTTACAAATAAAGCAGTTAAAATCCTGAACAACGCGTTCCGGCGCTACATAGGGAATTGCAATAGAGAGAATTGCCGGGAAATACAGTAATTCAAATTGTTTAAGCTATTCTCATTGGTCGGCATAAACCAGCCAATCAGAATAGGAGCGACAATGTCCCATTATAACCTATGGAGAAGAATTGACCAATCAGAATAAGAGCGACAATGTCCCATTATATCCTATGGAAAAAAATTGATAAATCATATTCAAAGGCGGGACAGTTCAAAATACAGTAAAAATGCAGAAACGAGCTGATTGGTCGAAGCAGCGGGGGCTCGTCCAGCTTAGCCAATCAGAGCGCGAGCTACTTTCTCATAGAGTTCTATGGGGAAAGAAATTCTGAGCGCGCTCTGTGATTGGCTAAGTTAAAAGAGGCGCCGTTATTTGGACCAATGGGAGAGCGTGTGACGCTCCTATGGGTTTTCTAATGTAATCTAAAATCAAACTGTACATGGCCGAAATCAAATTATAACACTATAGAAGTTGTCCCGATGTGTATATAAAACGAATAATAATATGGGGGTAACGAAAAAAAAAAATTAAATCAATAAAATCATGTTTATTTCTTTATTTTCGTTGCACTCATACTATTGATCCTTGGCTAACGAAATAAAGAAATAAAACATGATTTTATTGATTTATTTTTTTTTTCGTTACCCCCATTATTATTATTCGTTTTATATACACATCGGGACAACTTCTATAGTGTTATAATTTGATTTCGGGCCATGTTACAGTTTGATTTCTGATTGCATTAGCAAAAACCATAGGAGCGTCGCTCGCTCTCCCATTGGTCCAAATAACGACGCTCTTTTTAACTTAGCCAATCACAGAGCGCACTCAGAATTTCTTTTCCCATTGAACTGTATGAGAAAGTAGCTCGTGCTCTGATTGGCTAAGCTGGACGAGCCCCCGCCGCTTCAACAATCAGCTCGTTTCTGCGTTTTTACTGTATTTTGAACTGTCCCGCCTTTGATTATGATTGGTCAATTTTTCTCCATAGGATATAATGCGACATTGTCGCTCCTATTCTGATTGGTCAATTCTCCTCCATAGGTTATAATGGGACATTGTCGCTCTATTCTGATTGGTGGTTTATGCCGACCAATGAGAATAGCTTAAACAATTTTGATTTACTGTATTTCCGGCAATTCTCTCTATTGCAATTCCTATGTAGCGCCGGTCTCGGCGACAAACGCGTTGTTCGGGATTTTTAACTGCTTTGTATTTGTAAAAAAGGGTTTGGCTCTTTATCTTGTAATGTTTTACATTTAATAAAAATATTTTTTTATTAATACTTCATGCCGCACGGCGCTGAGCGCGAGATTTCAGAGCGCCCATCTCTCATAGACTACAATGGGAGAGTAGCTCGCGCTTGATTGGCTGGGATAGCCAAGCCCCGCTAGCTCAGCCAATCAGCTCTTTTCTGTCTTTTTACTGTATTTTGAATTATCCGCCGTGGATTCTGATTGGTCTAAACTTCTCCATAGACTAGAATGGGTCTTTGTCGCTCCTATTCTGATTGGTCAATAATTCTCCATAGGTTTTAATGGGTCTCTGTCGCTCCTATTCTGATTGGCTGAGCTAGCCGAGCCCCTGCTAGCTCAGCCAATCAGCTCTTTTCAGCATTTTTACAGTATTTTGTTCTGTCCCGCCGTGGATTCTGATTGGTCTAAACTTCTCCATAGGCTAGAATGGGTCTCTGTCACTCCTATTCTGATTGGCTGAGCTAGCCGAGCCCCCGCTAGCTCAGCCAATCACCTCTTTTCAGCATTTTTACTGTAGTTTGAACTATCCCGCCGTGGATTCTGATTGGTCTAAACTTCCCCATAGGTTTTAATGGGTCACAGTCGCGCCTATTCAGATTTGGCGGTTTATGCCGACCAATCAGAATAGCTTTCTGAATTTGAATTACTGTATTTCCTGGCAATTTCCAATATCCGAATTCTTGAATTAGGATATTGGAAAGTGATTTTGTTTTATGTATTTTTTTATTTTTTTAGGTTTCAGCTCTTTTCCTGAGAATGTTGAACGCCTTTATAAAGGCGATTTTTTATTTCTAACTCCGCACCGACATCGATGATTTCTCGCTGTTCCAGCCTGTCTCGCATCGGAACTGTTTTTCGGCGCAGTCCCGCACGGCGCCTAAGTCCCGCACTGCGCCCATGTCCCCGCACTGTGCCCCCACACACTGGCGAGGCGCAGGGAACTTTTGCCCGCATGTACGAGCGCACCGCCTCGGACGGCGGAATCTTAGGCGCAGCGACGCCACTGCGCCTCGGTCCCCGCACTGCGACCCCACACACTGGCGAGGCGCAGGGAACTTTTGCCGCATGTACGAGGCACCGCCTCGGACGGCGAATCTTAGGCCCAGCGCCGCACTGCGCCTCGGTCCCGCACTGCGCCCCACACACTGGCGAGGCACGGCGGACTTTCCCCGCATGTATGACCGCACTACCTCCGGCGCCGAATCATAGGCGCAGCGCCGCACTGCGCCTAAGTCCGCACTGCGCCTAACACACTGGCGAGGGCGGCGGAATTTACATGCTATGTATGAGCGCGCCCCGGCCCCGACATAAATCAGGCGCGATTCCGCGGAAAACTAGCGGAAAGGTGCGCTCCGACCCGGCGAGATTCATACATGTGGCCGTTTGAGACTAGGACGTAGGTTCACCTTCCAGCAGGACGACGACCTTAAACACAAAGCCACAGCTACAATGGAATGTCTTAAATCTAAGCATATTTAATTGTTAAAATGGCCTAGTCACAGTCCAGACCTAAATCCTATTCAGAATCTGGCAGGACTTGAAAATTGCTATTCACAAACATTCACCAACCAATCTGACTGAGCTTGAAAGGAAGAATTAAAATGGGAGCAACAAGGTATTAATAAGGCTCGATTTACATCTGTAATGTTGTTTACAATTTTCTGTTCAGTCATAACAGACAATAATGGAACTCAACTGACCCAATTGACTATATTGGGTTCTGTTGAGTTTCTGAAATGGTACCAGCAATTTTATCAAAAAAACTAGCATATGAGGGCATTTCAAAATTTGTGACTAATGTCCTCATTTATTATTATTATTATTAACATTTATTTAAACGCATTGATTCCATGGCGCTGTAATTGAGGGGGGGGGGGGAGGCAAATACATGATATGCAAGGAGTACAATAAAGACAATGAAGACGTATAATGGTACAGGGAGAAAAGGGGGAACCTGCCCGGAAGGCTTACAATTACAAGGAGGAGGGAAAAGACAGGAGGAGGGGGGGCAGACATGTTTGTGGGGTAGTACAGTGGCAGCAGGGTTATTGTAGGTTATAGGCAGTCCTGAAGAAATGGGTTTTCAGACTGCTTTTGAAGCTGGTGAGAGTGGCAGAGAGTTGATGTGTTGGGGCAGTGCATTCCAGAGTGTGGGGGAAGCGCGAGAGAAGTCTTGGAGGCGGTTATGTGAGGAGCTGATAAGAGGAGAACAGAGAAGAAGGTCCTGTGAGTAGCGGAGATTGCGTGAGGGGAGATATCTGGAGATTTGGGCAGAGATGTATGGAGGGGAGAGGTTATGGAGAGCCTTGTAGGGGCATGGTTAGCAATTGAAATGAATTCGCTGGCTATTGGTAGCCAGTGAAAGGGATTGACAGAGGGGGGAGGCAGAGGAGTAGCGAGGGAGAGGTGGATGACGGGGG